>VUQS01032327.1:0-22844 GCA_015108495.1 Heterochromis multidens | reverse complement strand
TAATTTCACTGTTGTACCTTATCTTGCTTGTGCTGTTGCATTAGAGATCCAGCAGTATGTTTTTCAGTGCTGTTATATTACAGTTCAAACAAGTGTGTCACATGCTTACTGTGTTAAGTGGAAGTCCAGTTTTGTAATTGTGCAATACTGAGAAAATACAGATACTTGGTTAAAGAAGTATGTTTTTGTTTATTGCCTTACTGCTTTTAAAGTGTTTAGAATTATTATTTTAGATATTTTTAGTTAAAGTATAAGGATGTACAAAATGCATTTATCATTGACAGAACTCAAGACCAACAAATGTGCAGTTTGAGATTAATAAGACAAATACATATATTGGAAACATGTTAAATAGCAGTTTAGCAGATATAATAAAATATATAATTAATTAAAATGAAATTATGTTGGTTTAACATACGGTAACTAAATACAGTCAACATAAAAAGTTTAAATGTAAACATAAACATTTTGTGTTAAATGAACATGAGATAACCGTAAAGACTTCACACGAATGAAAAACATAAAAATAACATATAAAAATCATGTTCATTTAACATATAAAAATTGTGCAGTTTTAACACAGAAAACTAAGGTTGACTAAATATAATTTTATTGCGTGCAACCGATTACAATATTATTTTCATGGAGAACATGAGAACTCCATACAGAGAAAGGTTTGAACCAGGAACCTTCTGGCTCCAAAACAACAGTGCTAACAACACCACCACTGTGCTGTCACATATTTGTGACTAGTTTAGGATTTCTGTCAGCATAAAAAAGAAACGCTGCTTACTGTTCTGCTTCTGTGTTGCTGCTCCCTGGTAGCAACAATCTAAAAAAAAAAAACTCCAAAAGCACACTATGTGCTCAGCACCAAATAAACAGCAGACAATGTTAGCAACTAGCTGTTGAACTTGTTGAAGAAATTTGCAAGTAAATAGCCAAATGTTTTTCTTAGTTCATGAGGTAAAGAAAGCTAAAATGACATTATTGATGAAATAATACAAAACTTTTTGGAATTCATCAAGTTTTCTTGGAAAAGCAAGTTGAAAAAAATGCTAATGTTGCTTCATGTGTGCTAAATATGTAAACAGGCCGCTGTTTTAGAACAAGCTAAACATTTCAATACATACTTATATATATATATAGTTTTAATGAATTTCTACTTTTTTAATTTTATCAGTTTCAATGTTTACGTTTTATTAATTTTACTAGACTACTTTTGATCTTAATTATTATTTCATTTAGAAGTAGAAGCTCATTTCTTATCGAGTTTCTACTTCTTTTATGGATTTAACTTGAGGGTCTTATTTTTTTACAGTCCTATTATTATTTTATCAGTTCACTTGCTCATATCTCTCTATTGACTTTTACATTATCTCTGTGGTAGCTCATGCTTTGTGCAGCACATTATGCTTCCAACTGCTTGTTTGCAAAGACCATCTAGACTATCTCTGCTAATTAAGCGAATACCCATTAATAACTAATACACCCATCATGTACCCTTACCCTTACCTCCATGTTATTTTAACTGAAACTGTCCTGAAACAACTTTAAAAGTCTGTTTGTTTCTCCAAGACAGGGGAATAACAAAGTCACCATGCTAAAATAAATCCTTTTGTTTGTCAGTGGTTGTTTAATGGACCAACAGTATATAAGACATTAAGTTGTCATAGCCTCATTTTGCCCCAATACCCAGGTCTTTATTGTAAAAGATCTGCTTTTTCATTTGTTTACAACAGAACTTTTCTTTGTAACACTCCTAGCTGAATATACTATATTGCTATATATACATAAAGCACTGACAAGGAATATTAACACAATCCATGTGTTGTGGAGGATGGACACTAAATCCAGTGCTCTCATGCTAGGATTAAGTAGATGTAGATGAGTGACACTAAAGAGGATGGCTATTTTAACACAGAATGTAAATGTCAGCAGGCCTTGCCCTAATCTCTGCAAACAGTTGCTCTAATTAGGTGTTAACTGCCCACATAGATAGGAGTTTATATATAAACCTCTCACTCCTTCTGTAAAACAGATTATCTGTTAGAGTGCTGTCACTAGCTGGCTAATTAGCACTACAAATAGTTACACCAGTTCAGTAATACATCAAGGAAAAGTTTGTGATGGCTGATATTGAATGCGGAGGAAAAAACAAACAAAGGTTATGCTTTAAATCACTTTTATTCTACTATAGTTTCACAGCAAAACAACAAAGGCTTGTTCATTTTTATTTGTGCTAATAACTTGTGGCGTCGCTGGCAGTTTTATTCTGATTCTGCAGCCTGAGACAAGCATGTGGAGGAGATATTAAAGGAAAGAAAAAAGGAAAGAAGAAAGAATAGGAAATATATAAGTAAAAATCTAAAGTAACTCAATGACAATCCACCCATATTTTTTCATTTCCTGCAGCCACTGATGTCAATTCCTAGTGTTTCCATCCATGTCAGGCCATACATAGAAGTATACTTTTGGACTCTATGCAAAACTGGTGGTTAAGAACACAGCTTAATAATATAATGACTCCAGGAAAAAAAACAAATGCATAAGGTGTTTAATTTTTTTAGTAAGGAAGTTTCATTTAGAGTTGGTCTGCAGATCCACACTAAACTAAACTATTCAGGTTTCAAGCCTTACCTTTCCAAACTCTCTGCTCTTGGCTCTCATCTTGTTAACCTGGGATTCAGCGATGTCTGCACGCTCCTGTGCCTCCTCCAGCTCATGTTGCACCTTCCTCAGCTTAGCAAGATGAACATTAGCCTGCTCCTCCTGTAGAAAAGTCTTAAATTTAGCCACCAGATAATCATGAGAGTATAAAATTTCTCACTTGAAGATCTTACTGCTTCTTCATTTTGTCGTTTGTAGGCCTTGACTTTGAGCTGCAATTTGTCTACGAGGTCCTGAAGTCTCAAAACAGTCTTCTTGTCCTCCTCAGTCTGGTAAGTGAGCTCCTTGACTTTCCTCTCATATTTACGGACTCCTTTTATGGCATCAGCAGCTCTTTTTTGTTCAAGCTCCACTTCACCCTCCAGCTCACGCACCTAAAGTCAACACTCAACAAATTCAACATCAACTGTAGTCACTGTTCTAAGTAACACTGCTCAGGTCTCATACTGCATATGAATGGCTTTGATACCCGTGCTTCCAGTTTCTGAAGCTGCTTCTTGCCCCCCTTCAGTGCCAGGTTCTCAGCTTCGTCCAGACGGTGTTGCAGATCCTTCACAGAGGCCTCCAGGTTCTTCTTCATCCTCTCCAGGTGGCTGCTTGTGTCCTGTTCTTTCTTCAGTTCCTCCGCCATCATCGCTGCCTACGTTTGCACAGCAAGTTAGGCTGATGCTTAAAGTTTAATTTGTCATTGACAAATAGAAAATGAATGATCACAATCAAGCTGGACCAGTAAAAGGCTTGAATATTCTCATCATTTGTCAAGTTACTAATATGAAATTATAATTGCTGGATAGAATTAAGGATAAACATATTTACATCAGTGATGGCCTTTTTGGCTTTTTCCTCTGCATTACGAGCCTCTTGGATGGCATCCTCCACCTCGCCCTGCAGCTGGCTGACATCTGCATCCAGCTTTCTCTTAGAGTTGAGCAGACTGGTGTTCTGCAGCCAAACGACAGTAAACCAACTGTGAATAAAAGGGAACTTATGCTAACAATTCATGAGTGAACTCTCATAAGTCCAACAAAATCTACTTATTGCTCCCTGTACAAGAAAAATGTCCAATGCTCTGACAACATTTTTGGCTCGAGACAATGCTGTAGCTTTAATTTTATAATGTAGCTCATTGTCAGGCCTTTGACCACACACAAACCTGGCCTTGATTTCAACCTCAACCCCACACCTTAAGTAACTGTATCTTGCATACTGAACCCACTCATGGGGCGGACCACACCCATCTTTTAACTGCCTTCATTTTGACCTTGACCACACACCAGGAAAATCTCTTAACTGCAATCATGGCTACTTTATTTCTTTCCCATAAAAAGTGGAGGTGCTCTAGTTAAGACATGATGTTAAGACGTGAAAACTCCACACAGTGCACAGCGGTCTCCATCCAAGGGCCAGCACCCTGAGGCTTGACGAGCAAAGGAAACAGGGAGGGTGACGATTAATAAGTGTCAGAGCTGCAATCCAGGAAGAAACATGAAGCATTCATGAATACATCAGGAAGATGGTCCCCTGAAATGAGCTGCTCCAAGAGTGCCTCAGGAACAGGAGGAGGATCCAAGCCCCTGCATGCAATGTACCATCGACAGACAGAAAAAGTGACTGACATCAAAAAGTCCTACCAGTGGCTAGAAAAGGCTACCCTAAAGGACAGCACAGAGGGTCTGATTATGGCAGCACGAGAACAGGCCCTAAGCACCAGATCCATGGAGGCAGGAGTCTGCCATAGCTGACAGGACCCAAGCTGTGCAAATGTTCCCTGGAGACTATCCGGCACATGGTAGCAGAATGTAAGATGCAAGCTGGGACAGCATACAATGAGAGGCACAACTAAGTGGCTGGGATAATGTATAGAGACATCTGTGCTGCATATGGATTAGAAATTCCCAATGGGAGATGCCACTGAAGGTGGTTGAGAACAACAGGGCTAAGGTCCTGCAGAACTTCAGCTTCCAGACAGACAAGCAGCTGCTGGCCAACCAACCACACACAGCGGTGGTTGACGAGTAACAGAAGACTGTGGTTGTGATAGATGTGGCAGTCCCAGCGGACTGGTACTTTTCTATTTTCTCCTACTCAGAAAGGAGGAGTAGGAGAAAATAGAAAAGTACCAGGAACAACTGGAGCAGATGTGGAAGATAAAGTCCAAAGTGGTCCCAGTGGTAATAGGAGTATTAGGAGCTATAACCCCAAAGCTGGAAGAGATGCTCCAATAGATTCTAGGCATGACATCAGAGGTCTCAGGCCAGAAGACTGCAATCCTAGAAACAGATAAGATACTGTGCAGAACCTTCAAACTCTCAGGCCTGTGGTAGAGGACCTGAGTTTGAGGAACAAAGAAAACAAAGAAAACCATTGAATTGGATTATAAAATTATAAATCCACTTAACTGGTGGATGTGGAGTGAGAGTGTACCGAAACAGGAAAGTTGCTAGCTGGAAAACCAAAAAGCTGACCCAAATGACAAAAACTCTTTCATAATTAAACATAGCCATTTGATCAGCTGTTAATAGAAAAGTGTCATGAGTGTGTAGTGGAGATGAGGACCCAAATGCAGACTCACAGGCAGGCGGAGATGAATAAAAAACGAGCCGTTTATTGAGGCTAATTGTAACAATACAAAATAAGGACCAAAATACAAAAGAGAACTAAAACTTCCACTAACAGAAACCTAAACTGGGAAAAACACTAGGAACTAGGAACATGGAAGCTGGGAGACACGAGGGAAGGTGAACAGAAGCTCTGACAAGGGACAAAGGGAGATTGAGACAATACATACACACAGGAGGGTGATAAGGGGAAGTGGAGACAGCTGGGGAGAACAGAGACGAGACACAAGAAGGAAAACTAAATATAATGCACAAGAGATACAAGCTGCCAAAATAAAACAGGAAGCATAACACTGAAACAGAGACTAAGACACACAAACGTGACATAGAGAAAAGGTAAACAAACAGAGACATGACTACTTCACAAGGAGACACCAAAGGACAAAAAACAGAGCAAAGACAAAGGAAACAGGGAGGGAAATAACTAAATGGGGAGATAACATTCAAAAGAATGGACTGAACACAAGGGAAAAGACACGAGAGGATAAAATATGGAAAGAGAGCTAAACTCTAAGGCAACTAAGAGCTAAAGGCAAAACTAAACACACTAGGGAATACTTCAAGCAAACAACCTTTAACAAACCAGCGATCAAAGAATAATTCAACAAAACTTCAAAGTCCAAAACTCAAAACACTGCGTAAACTGACCCAGGATCACGACAGAAAAAAATATTATTAATGCAACTTCAAGGTCCATTTTGAATACCACTAACTTTAGACGCTACTAAGCCATAAATCGGTTTCTGCTGATATCAGGAACCCCATGAACCCACCTGCAGCTATTTCATTATTATTTGCTGATATGGAAAAATATTTCGTATACCTTGGTTACATATTGGATTTAAAGATAAAAAAAAAGAAAAAAACACAGGGATTTTGTACATTTTTTTCCTATCACGAGTTACCTGAGAGTGTAGCAGCCCGACTCGCTCACAGGCATCAGCCAGTTCCCCTTCAGCTAATTTTCGGCTTCTTTCTGACTGTTCCAGAGCAGCCCGGAACTCTTCCACTTCTGCCTGTAGCAGGCTGCTTTTGCGTTCCACCATGGCAACCTGCTCTTTGAGGTCCTCCTGGCTCCGCAGAGCCTCATCCAGGTGAATGGTTTGTTCCTGCAAAGAGAAAGGTGACATATAATTTACCCAGTGTTAGAGATTAATAACTAATGAACCTTGTACTTAAGGTGGCAATTCATATTCTACTTTGAGGTGGCTTTGCATGTTCCTCAGCTGCTTCTGGGCTTCAGCAGCCTGCCGATTGGCATGACTAAGCTGGATCTCCATCTCATTGAGGTCAGTCTCCATCTTCTTCCTAATTCGAATGGCATCATTCTTGCTGCGCATCTCAGCATCCAGAGCTGACTGCATTGTCTCCAAAACACGCTGGTGGTTGCGTTTCATCTGCTCAATCTCCTCATCCTTCTCTCCCAGCCGGCGATCGATCTCCCCTTTGACTTGAGTGAGCTCCAACTGGATACGCAGAATTTTGGATTCCTCGTGCTCCAGAGAAGCCTAGAGTGAAAAAGACTGAAAGACTACACTGAAGAAAAGAAAAGAATATTCACACAAATCTTATGTAAATCTTTTTTTTTTTTTTTTTTTAAATCAGATTAGGTCACCTCAGCTTCCTCCAAAGCAGTCTGAATCTCTGTCTTCTCAGTTTCATTTTGTCTCTTAGTCTTCTCCAGCTCATGAATGGCTTTGCCATTCTCTCCAAGTTGTTCAGTCAGATCAGAAATTTCCTCTATAAATATAAAATAATATGTAATGCTTCAATTACTGATCACATGAACAATAATAAATTATTTTCTAAAAGGGGACCTATTATGTTAATTTCCAGCTCAGTATTTTATTCCTGGACTCTACTAGAGTAGCTTTGCATGATCCAGTTCAAACTAATCTTTATTTATTTTATACTGGGTCTTGGTGCAGCCCTCAATTCATCTTCTGTCCAAAACATTTTAGTACCTCTACCTTTAAGGTTACCCTCCCTTCAAGCCAACTTTCTTCTGATTGGCTGTTTGTTGCAAACAGGAGGTTCTAACAGCAGGTGAGCATGGCTGCTGTTAGCAGTGTTTAGGTTCACAGGGATTACTTGCAGGCCCTGCAATGGACCGGCAAGTTGTCCAGGGTGTACCCTGCCTTTCACACTGTGACCTAGCTAGGATAGACTCCAGTCCCTACACGACCCTGATTTGGACAAGCAGTTAAGAAATGGTCGGATGGATGGATGAATGAACCATCTTTAAGAAAGTGTAATCTACATACGTTGAAGGTTTTTGTTCTCTCGTTTGAGGACTTCGAGCTGCTCCAAAGCTTCCTCATAAGAATTCTTCGTTTTGAAGAGTTCAGTGCTGAGGGAGCGAGACTCTTTCTGTAAGCCATCCAGTTCAGCCTGAGTCTCCTCATATTTCTGCTTCCACTCAGAAAGAATCTACAGACGACACAAAATATAGTTTGTCTGAGGCAGAATCCCTGAAGGCCTTTATGAAATTCATTGATTTATTCAGGCCTATGTAATCGCAATCAGTGGAATTGACTTACAATACTTCGATTGGAAGCATCAGTGGGTTACAGGGTACTTCAATTACCTTATCAAAGCTCTTCTGCTTTTTATCCAGTCCAGCTGCTTGAGCATTTGCTCTTTCCACGTCAGCCATGAGGTCCTCCACCTCTCCCTGCAGCCTCTGCTTCGTCTTCTCCAAAGATGAACACTTGGCATTCACAGCCTCGATTGCCTGCTCAGCCTCCTGCAAACGCTGGGCAAGCTTTTTCCTGAGAAAGTTAGGCATCAATAATGATGGTAATTTTCTTACACTGCAAATATTTTTTTTTTAAAATCTAAATATTTATGTGCTTGAGAACAAGTCTCACTTTGCCTCTTCCAATTCATCATTGCGCTGGATGGCATCAGTCTCATACTTTGTTCTCCACTGAGCCACCTCACTGTTGGCCTTGGACATTGCTCTCTGGAGCTCAGCCTTGGCCTCTTGTTCCTCCTCATACTGCTCCCTCAGCAAATCACAGTCATGACGGGCAGATTGAAGAGCATGAGAAAGGGCATTCTTGGCCTGACACAGAGGCAGATTTGGATTTTTATTTATGAAAGTTCAACATTTTTTAGCATCTTATAAAGTATCATTATTGGAGGGTTAGATGGAAATATCTGTGCAGTAAAGCTAAAGCAAGCGGGAAGTTAGTTTAATAATAGATATCTTTGCTTTCCTAACCTGCCAATTTAAGCTAAGCTAAGCTATAGCTTATTAACTTTTAACATTAACTTAACAGGTACTGATTGGCTTTAGAGGAAACAAACCTTTATTTCTTCCTCGACCTGCCTCTTCAGTTCCTCGATTTGCTGAGTAAAGGCAAGCTTGGCCCTCAACATCTGAGAGAGTATTGCTTCTTTCTCCTCAAGGAGACGAGAGAGCTCACCTGTTTGAGAGTTTCAGAAAATGAGATAGGAAAAGCAAGAGCACTTTCATTCCTGAAACCTTTTAAACAGCTGCTTACCATTTTCATTCTGAAGTCTTGCCCTTTGAGCATTTAATTCAGTGATGAGATGAGTGTTCTCATCATGTTTCGTTTTGTATTCACTCAGTTGGTCTTCCAGAGAGTGGCACAGTTTTTCATAATTAATCTGACAATATTGATAAAATGAATTAATGAAAACTGTTTTATTTATAATATAGTGATTATACACAATACTTTTCAAAGGTTTAGACCCTTCAGATATTTAGGCTCTTCAACATGTTGGATGTGAGAAAAATGGATAGATGAGAGGAAATTGGTTAAGATGTAAAGAGTAACTAAAGGTCAATTGTTGTTATGTCCAGATGATCGAGTTGGAGTGTCCCTGTAGTGTAAATATAAAAGCTTGTGAGATGCTTCCAGTTTGAATACATACTGAACACCTACTGAAAATGGTCTGTGGAAGTAGCTCCAATCAAGAACATGTTATAACCCTCTGAGGTCTAAGTTATCATAGATGATAACCCTACCCAAACCCTGTGATTCGGAGAAATGGAAAACTGACTTTTTCAAAAAAACATTTTTGTTTTAAATGTGTTTCAGTTCAAATTTGTATTTTCTTGGTTCTCTAGTTGCCAAGACTTGGCAGAGCAATTTAATGAAAGCAAAATTACATATTCTAATTGCCTACAGTTGTGGCCAGAGGTTTACATGGGCATGAATGTCATGGTAATTTTGGGCTTTTAATGATTTCTTTGAACTGTTTTTTCTCCAGTGTGGAATGACTGTACAGCATACATCTTTAATGACTTTTAAAAACAATTTTGAATGGTTCTGATTTTCTCTAATTCATACAGGTTCAAAATTATCCATACAGACTCAAATATATACATATACCCCCACTAGTATTTGATTACATGTCCCTTAGCAAGTTGCACCTCGACCAGATGATTTTGGTAGCCATCAACAATCTTCTGGCATAATTTTGGCTGGATTGGTAGATTGGTAGAGTTAATTTAAATTGGTTGGTTTCCTGGCATGGACCTGGCTTTTAAGCGAAGTGCCCACATTTTCAATGGGGTTGAGGTTGGGGCTTTGGGAAAGTCATTCCAGAAGCTTAATGTCAGTCTGCTTTATCCATCACAAAACCAGTTTTTATGTGTGTTTGGGATCATTCTCCTGTTAGAACACAAAATTCTGTCCAAGTTTCAACTGTCTAGCTGTTGATTTGGGGGTGAAGTTCAAGAATCTGGAGGTAGTCCTCCTGCATTATTCCATCCACTTCATGCAATGTACCAGTACCAGTGGCAGCAAAACAGCCCCAGAGCATGACAATTGGTACAGTGTTCTTAGGTTTGAAAGCCTGACCTTTACTCCTTCAAACATGCCTCTTGTCATTGTGGCTAAATAGTTCAATCTTTGCCTGGTCTGACTATAAAACTTTTCTCCAGATGGCATTTGGCTTTTCCATGTAGGCTGCTGCAAATTTCAGTCAAGCTTGAAGGTAAGAATTTTGCAGCAGGGGCTTCTTCCTTGGTTGGCACCTTCTCAGTCTATGATGATGGAAAACTCACTTCACTGTGGACAGCAACACCGTTGTTCCAGTAGTTTCCAGCTCATGGCAGACATGAGCCATTGTGGTTCCTGGGTTGTTACTGAACATCCTAACCAATTTCCTCTCATCTGAGGGTGACAGTTTGGGTCTTCTTCCAGACCTTGGCAAAGAGGTGATCCAAATAACTTGTTGTTGTATGTTGAAATCTGCAGTTGTTTAGAAATGGCTCCAAGAGATCTTCCCAAATTGTGTAAATCTACAGTACAATTCTCATTCTTAGAGCTTCACAGAGTTCCTTGGACTTTCCCATTGTTGAATATTGGCCAATCTAATGAGTTCTATCAAACAAATCCTTTTTACACTGGCAAAGAGAAACTACCAGTTGTAGTCAATCATGATTACTAACGAGAAGTTAATAGGCCTCGGTCTTGTCAAATTAAAAGACCTTATGGAACCTTCAGCACCACTTGTTAAAAAATTTAAGTGAATGTATGTATACTTTTGAACCTGTGTGGCTTAGAGAAAGTCCAAGATAAATTCAAACTTGTGCACCCCAAACTTGTTTTTTTAAGTCATTGAAGATGTATGCTGTAGAATCATTCCACCCTAGAAAAAGAACAATACAAAGAAATCATTAAAAGCCCCAAATGA
Organism: Heterochromis multidens; assembly: GCA_015108495.1. Classification (NCBI taxonomy): domain Eukaryota; kingdom Metazoa; phylum Chordata; class Actinopteri; order Cichliformes; family Cichlidae; genus Heterochromis; species Heterochromis multidens. The sequence continues at coordinate 11,883 of VUQS01032327.1, read as the reverse complement.
CCATGGCATTCATGCCCACGATGAGTGAATGTAAACTTCTGACCACAAATGTACGTTTAGAGTTAGGGTTACAACCACTTAGATCTCAGAGGGTTAAAGTATCTGCAGAATAGTTCCAGATAACACATGGAACCTACACAGTGTGTAGACTCCATGCCTAGTTACATCAGAGTTGTTTTTGCAGAACTCAAACATCATAAAGGCAAGGGTGCTAGTAATGTTTTGGCTCATCAATATGAATATCTTGACTTAATTAATAATGTGTTTTAATTTAGCTTAGCTTACCTTTGCCTTGACCATGACCTCTATGTTGCTAGACAGGTCATCAATCTCCATCTTGTACTCACTCTTCTCCTTCTCTAGCTTCTGCTTGACTCTCTGCAGGTTGTCAATCTGCTCTCCAAGCTCAGCCACACTGTCGGCGTGTTTCTTTCTTAAAGCTGCAGCGATGGCCTCATGGTGGAGGGTTGATTCTTCGAGGTCTCGTCTCAGTTTCTGAAACTCAGCCTCTCGCTTCTTGTTCAATTCTATCTGAGCGGCAGTAGCTCCTCCAGCTTCCTCCAGCCTTTCGCTGATCTCCTCGAGCTCTCTGGAAAGATCTGACCTTTGCTTTTCCACCTTGGCCCTAGCAACACGCTCCACTTCAAGCTCCTCCTCTAGCTCTTCATTAGATGCCTGGTTAAAGCAACAAAAAAAACCCCAAGATCATTCATTGACTTAAAGAAATTTTTTAGTAGCTGCACCAGGTTTCTGCTGTAGGTACCTGAAGCTCTTTGATCCTCTTCTGACATTGTACAGCCGCGCTTTGCTCATCCTCAATTTTTGATACAAGCTGGCTTAATTCAAAGTCTTTCCTGTTGTACAAAATCATATCAGTTGATATGAGCAAGCATTAGGAGCTTTGAATTATACCTAGACACTGATGTGCCCATACATACTTTTTAAGGTGCTCCTCCAGCTGTTGCTTGCCATTTTCCAAATCCATTATGGATTCCTGAGCTAGTTTCAGATCTCCTTCAAGCTTCCTTTTGGCCCTCTCGACATCCATTCGAACCTTCTTTTCTTGTTCCAGAGAGCCCTCAAGCTAATACATGGGAACATACTCATTATTATTTCAAAAAATATTTTGTCATTATTTCAACAAAAGGACTGGCTATAGGCTTACATCATCAACTTGTTGCTCCAGCTTGATCTTAGCTTTGGTCAGAGAGTTGACTTTGTCTTCCTCTGCTTGCAGATCATCCAGTGTCTGCTGGTGGGCCTCTTGGAGGGCCAGCTTCTCCTTGGATAATTTGGCAATAGTGTCATCAAGACATGACATTTCTTCTGTCAAATTCTTCACCTGAATGTGTAAAAAGAAGTGTCTTAAGTCGTCATCACTGATAACCCTAACCCTAACTCTAACCCTAATCAATCAGATTGTGTAAATTTTGTTTTTATTGACTTGTTCTTCCAAGTCGTGGCAATCAAAGAACAAAGAAAATTGACAAACACATCAAAAACTATTTACATTTTTTCCAAGTAAGTCAACTGTAATGACTTGGACTTCAAAGGGTTAATAAATGCTTCAGTCACAGCAACTAGAGTTTAGATGACCACCAAAAACACACCTTGTTTTCAGTGGCATGCTTTTCTTTCTCCACTTTAGCCAAGGTGAGCTCCAAGTCATCAATGTCCTTCTTCAGCTCAGAGCATTCATCTTCTAGCTTCCTCTTCTTGGTGGTCAGTTCTGCGTTCAACTCCTCCTCGTCCTCTAGTCTCTCACTGAGTTCTTTGGCTTTAGCCTCCAGCAATATCTTATTCTTTATCAGTCCCTCGCATCGCTCCTCTGCATCTGCCAAACTCTCACTTTCCTGTTTAACAAAAATCATATTTTGCTTTCATGTAGAATGCTCTTGTATTTTTTTATGACTGACTTAGGTATTGCAAAATGCATATTTTCTCTCCTCACAGCTTGAATCTGCAGACACAAGTCGTTCTTTTCCTGAAGTAGAGAAACCATTCTGGCTTCCAGCTCCTTCTTCTTAGCCTCAGCTTTGGCTAAATCTTCCTTACACTTAGCAAATTCAACTTTCATCATGGCCATCTCCTTCTCCGTCTCAGCACTCCTCAAGAGTGGCTTGATCTTAAAGTAGAGCTTCATCCATGGCCAGTGTTTTACATTCATGAAGGAGCGAATATTGTACTGAATGATATAAATGGACTCTCTGGAAAGTAAGCAAAAAGAACGTACAGCTCCACTATATTTGGTGTACTGACCAATGATCTTGAGTTTACTCTGGCTTAATTTTGCTTACCTTCTCTCCATCATTTTCTGAACCTCCTTCCTTCTGAGAAAGCCACGGCACAAAGCTTGAGTAATTGTGATGAGAGAGGCAAGTTTTTCATCCCTCATCTCTTCCAGCAGACCCAAGAGTCCTGCTTTGAAGAACACCTATGGAAGAAAAAAACATGGTATATCTCTTAAAAACTACAACCCTATGTTCAAAAGAATTATTGCACATGGCAGGGGTAACTGCACAATGACAGCTCTATTAGTGCTGATCAACATATACTGGTTTTGTAGGAACTTATGCTGCTGCTACGAAAAAGCACTTTTTCAGATAAGGCCTTGCTTATTTCATTAAGACAATGCCAAACCAGATTCCATACCTATTACAACAGCATGGCTGTATAAAAAAAAGTCAAATTCAAATATGATATCATATCTGTTGCAAATTGCTCTTAATACTTTTTCTGGCCTCAAGAAAATCAAGAAAGCCATAGTGTCTAAATAATATTAAATTTTCTTGGTCACAATAAACAACAGAGCAATAATAAGTTGCCTCTCCAGGGAGTTTCCCACCCAGTGGACTGACTTCAGCTCCACTGTCATGAACTACAGCTGGTGACGGTAGTCCTTGCTCTGCAACCTCAGTGAGCTAGCCACCTGAACCAGTTCTTCACCAATACATGGATTACTGTTACTAACTGTAGTTGAAGAAGATGCAGTTGGAGTCTGTTCGACTGTGGGACAAGAGTTTGGGACTACCAAAACAATGACCTGATCAGCCTAGTGGTATGGAAACATGAGATGGGAGCAGCTAGGATAGCTAGTTAGTAACAACTGAACTTTGCCTTCACTTACATTCAGAATGAATTACCTTGGTATGTCCAAACTTATACTGTGTGTGATCCACATCGATAGAGCCTAAGAGCTTCTCGGAGGCTTTCTTGTTGTCAATGAATTGTCCTTCAGGGATCACACTAGCATTCAGTACTTTGTACCTACAAAAAAATCTCTTGTTACACAAAATTTTAAAAATATTCTCAGAGAAATAAACTTTTGTTTATTACCTTTGCTTGAAATCCCCATACAGGATCCGACTGGGAAAGCCCTTCCTGCAGATCCTGATTCCTTCTAACACACCATTACATCTCAGCTGATGGATAACCAGATGGTGTTCCATAATTCCTAAAAGTTAGACAGAGCCACACTGTATTCAGGCTGCCAGACATACAGTACACCTGAAATGGTCTGAAAAGCCACAAGGAATACCTGGAGTTTTAGTTTCATTTGGAATCAGGCACCTAACAAAGTGAGGATGGGTGCTCCTCAGGTTTGTCATTAGCTTTCCCAGGTTTTCCTGTTAGAGATGATCAGTGTCAATACCACTGTTGCAATGATTTATTGTTTCCATCAGAATAATTTTTTTTTTCAGAATTATGATAATCAGATTTTAAGTATGTAGTTACCCTAAAGAGGGCTGACACAGTCTGGAAAGATGCACCTTTCTTCTTTGCTGCTTTCTTAGCAGCACCACTTCCACCTGTGTTTTCTTTAAAATAATAACTGTTTTTACTTATTTAGAATATTGAAAACTGGCCATTTGAATAGAGAATAAAATATTAGGAAACCCATACTCCTACCCTCAGAAGAAGCATACTTAGAATAGAGGAATGCCAGTAATTTCAGGCTGGCTTTCTGGTAGAGCTGGACAACAGTCTCATTCAGTGGGTCCTTGTTTTTGTCCAACCAGCCTGTGATGCTGTAGTCCACAGTGCCAGCATAGTGCACCAAAGAGAAATGAGCCTCAGGCTTGCCTTTGACAGACTTGGGCTTCTGAAAGTTGCTGGATTTTCCAAGATGTTGGTCATACAACTTGTTTTTGAAGGTGGTGTCTGAAGCCTTAGGGAACATACACTCCTCTTCAAGGATAGAAAAGATGCCCATTGGCTGTTGAAGACAGTGAGTCAGAAAATCCTGTTATATCACAGGGATTGTTTCTGGACCTTTGCACAAAATCATACATACTGTATCTGCATAAACCAACCTTTTCAATGAGCTCGATACAGGCAGCCAGGTCCATCCCAAAGTCAATGAACTCCCACTCGATGCCTTCCTTCTTATACTCTTCTTGCTCCAGCACAAACATGTGATGGTTGAAAAACTGTTGCAGTTTCTCATTGGTGAAATTTATACACAACTGTTCCAAGCTGTTATACTGCAAAACATACAATTTATTGTAGAGCATTTTTTTTCTACAAATAATCATAGATAGACTGTAGACAGAAAACTTACATCAAAAATTTCAAACCCAGCAATGTCCAGGACTCCGATAAAGAACTGCCTGGGTTGCTTAGTGTCCAGCATCTGATTAATGCGGAGGACCATCCACAGAAACATCTTCTCATATACTGATTTGGCCAAAGCGCCAATAGAATTGTAGACCTGTGCATAATGACATGTTGTAGTGAGATTTCAACAAGAAAATAATGCCTTTAATGAATACTTTTTTGGGGTTGGGGAGGAGGAAACTTTGGAGCAAAAAAAACTCTACAACTTCTCTATTATCATGTCGTAAGCTTGTTGTGGGGAACATACTAGAAAACAATATCCATGAATCCAAGGATTCTAAGGTTAGGGTTTCTTGCTTTAGTCCAACATCATGTTGCTAAGCACAACACAATTGACGAATTCAAAGACATTAAGGAGGAAAGCAATTTCACCAGTTAATTTTTGACAAGCCTTTCCTGTATATAAATGAAGCTCGTTAAGTTAGTGCCAATAGTATGCAAAGCCTGTATCAAGACAAACACTGAAAATATTAAAGCAGATGTGAGGTTGTCTCTGGGGTTTTTTTTCCCTGAAACTAAAGATGATTTTCCACCTGTGCACTTGATATTAACTCTTCTATGTGTCCATTAACACTTGTAAGGAATAACATAAAAGTTACAATGGTTGGTGGGTTGCACTGAACAACACAAATGTACCTGTTGAACAGTCTGCCCTTTGGTCACATACTCATTGCCAACCTTTACTCTTGGATAACACAATGCTTTCAGCAGGTCTGCAGAGTTCAGACCCATCAGGTAAGCTGCTTTGTCAGCCACTTATCAAAGAAAAAGATAAGAGAAAAAAATTAAGCCAGAGTGTGATAAAAGAAAAGGACTTGATTCTGTTGTTTAAAAAGATTAAAATCTATATTTGCATATACCAAAAACAAAAGACAATCACCATAAAAGATAAGAAATAAAAACATTAGGGTGGAACATTATGAATAACAATTACCCTCTGTTCCATCTGGCTCTGCCTGCTCCTCTCTCTGCTTCTGCTTGAACTTCATATTTCCATAATGCATCACAGCACCTGTCAGTTTATAGATGCCAATCTTCTCCTCTCCAGTGAAGCCCAGGATGTCGATAGCGCTCTGAATGCACATCAGAACAAAGCTGATGTAAGAACAAAGTTAGCTGTGATGGAAAAGCAGAGATTGTTAATCTGACTTACATCAGTGGCTATCAGTTCCTCACTGTCGTCAATACTCGCCACACTGATCTCCCCCTGGCTGACAAATGGGTAATCATAGGGATTGGTGGTGATGAGAAGAGTTTCTGGAAGGAAAATAACAACCCCTCAATTTAGCACTTTGCAGCATACACATTGTGCATAGGACTTTGTTGCAATGGTGTCCTTCTGTGTGTTACCTATGAGCTCAGGCTTCTTGTTGGACATTATCTGGTAGAAAATATGGTAACTCCTCTCTGCGGCCAGTTGAAACGTTACTCTGGATTTTTCCAGCAAATCTACCAAAAACACAAAAATCAGCTTAAATAAAGAATACAACAAATCCTGAAATGATTCTAACTTATTCATATTTACAAGTCTCAATATCAGCGGAAGCCAGTTTTCCCGTGGTTCCAAAGTGGATCCTGATAAATTTACCCTGAAAGGGAAAAAAAAAAATACTATGTAGACCAAAAGAAGGCTAATCAGTAAACAACATAAATAAATAAATACATTTCTTCACTCACAAAACGTGAAGAGTTATCATTTCTGACAGTCTTGGCATTTCCAAAGGCTTCTAGCAAGGGGTTAGCAGAGATGATTTGATCCTCCAGATTCCCCTAAAGTAAGACAACGAACAATGTAAAATATTAAAAATACAGACAAGGAAGTTGATGAAGAGTCCATATGTATTTATATACTACCTGTAATTTTCCAGTGACAGCAACATCTTTTTTCCTGTCCCCAGAGCCCGCAATTGTCGCAAAGTACTGGATGACACGCTTGGTGTTGACAGTCTTTCCTGCACCGGATTCTCCACTACAGTACATCAAAGCACAATTTGAAATCTTTTACTTTCTCTCACCTAGTAACAAAGACACGCTGTTGTACCATGTTTGAAATGCAGCTTACGTGATGAGGATGGACTGGTTTTCTCTGTCTAATTAAAAAAACAAAACAAAAAGCAAACAGTCATATTAGAGAGGTGCACTAGATTACATTAAAAGGGAATGTAAAACTCATTATACTGATGTAATTTTTAAAGCTTACCAGTAAGCATTGACTGATAGGCATTGTCAGAGATGGAGAAGATGTGTGGTGGAGCCTCCTGGCGCTTTTTACCCCTGTAGGCTACCACCACTTCCTGGTTGTACACTGGGAGCCACTTGTAAGGATTCACAGTGACACAGAACAACCCAGAGTAGGTCTACAACCAAAAGAAACTTCTAATAGTTATGATTCCAAGTAATGTGGTTTGAAGTAAGTTGATTTTTTGGTTTACATACTTAATGGATGATTAGCAGTTTGCAGAGGTGATGCCAGGGGATTGTTTCAGTTGTCCCCTGTCTGAATTAGCTACCCTCCCTAAGAGCTACCCCAAACTTCTTTAGGCTAGTTATAATAATCATTTATATCCTCTGTGGTCAATATGAGCTTGTTAGCTTTATCTAGCATATTAACCATTGCTTTTTAATTAGTAAGCCTGGTGAATTCACACCACTATAGTTGTGTTGTTGACCAGGCAGCTTAGGACACTGATTTTCATAACATAGAAGGATGGCATGGATTGAAAGGACAGGGGTGTATGTGTAAAGTGGTCATTCTAAAATCTGGCAGACGTAGATGGGAGAGTAACAGATTGAAGGCTCCAGGGCCAAACTGTAGGATTAGTGTTTTTTCCTTATATATATATATATAAAATGTAGGGAGAATGACACAGGTATGGCATATTATGGCACTACTATGCCTAAAATAGATATTGTAGTTATCTTTGATGCATCAAATTTGGTAGTTTTTGAGTGGAAATTTTAAGAGTACTTCAGGGCTCAGAGGGTTTAAGTAGAGTATTTAATATTTAGGACCTATTAGTGTTACACTATAATAGTTTTTAGATTATCTTGTGATTTGATTCAGACAGCCATTTGTCATCATTCACTGATTCATTTGAGTAATATCATTTTTATATTAATGCATGCATTTTTGTTTACCTGGATTTTGGACTGGCTACCATTTTTTAAATTCCCACATTTATAACTATGAGTGCTGGACAACATTAGGCTAAAATTAGATGAAATTATTTAAACATTTAGGCTAGCTATAGCCATAGCTAGGCTATAAAGGTGATTTCCCCGTTATTTCTGTCATGATCCCGGGCCTAAATTTGTGTTTTTGAGCTTTTTGAGGTTAAATTCTTTATTGCTAGATGTTCATAGTTTTGTTTATTGATCTTCATTTATTCCTGAGCCTTTAGTTCTTGTTATAAGTTAGTCTTAGAGTTAAATATGTTCCCCCATTGTTTCCTGTCTCTTCCTCCTGTGTCAAGTCCCTTTGTTAAGTTTATTGCTGTGTTTGTTTCCCTGTTTAGTTATTTATTTTATGCTTCATGTTTAGTTTTACTTCCTCTCCTGACTTATTGCCTTTGATTATTTTCACCTGCATCTCGTTACCCTGCTGTGCCCTATTTCCTGATTACCCTTTTGTGTATAAATAGCGCTGTCTTCCCGTCAGTCTTTGTCTCAGCGTGTCCCTGCCTGTTTTTGAAGTTCTGTGGATTTTGGTTTCCTCAACTTCTCATGGACTCTGTAATTTTTAGCTTTTTACTTTGGTCTGCCTGCCTGTGAATCTGCATTTGGGTCCCTTTGCCCACAGATCATGACAATTTTGGTAAGTTTGTAAGATTTTTTTCATTAGGATATACAACATATTAAAGTACATTTGGATACTTTTGAATCACCTGTTGTATGTTTAAAAAAGATCAATTTATGTTTAGTACTTACTGTCATTTATAACACTTCCTAAGCAATTTCAATGAACAGCAGCTGGATAGGGTATCATAGGGTAGGATGTCTGGATAGGGTATCATCTCGAGAATAGGCTCACTGGCCCAGGAAGATACTCAAAGATAGATTTAGGGATACACTCCCCTAGACTTGCTCTTTAACCTCTAAGCTGCAAAAAAAAAAGAAGTTGCTACTGTCATACCGTACTCTCAAACAATGTAAATCACCAGCTGACTGCACCTCTGCTGCTGGTCTGCATGGTTCTGTTGAGCAGCAGCTTATCTGACATTGTGCGGGAATGACCACATTACCTAAATGTTGCAGTACTCACATAGATCATCCATGCTGCGTAACGCTCTTTGAGGTTATACAGCACAGCCGCCTCATTAAGGTGTGTCATCATGGCCATATCCTCAATCTTGTCGAACTTGGGTGGGTTCATGGGGAAGATTTCATCATCCCTCACTGTTACAACCTGCAACAGTAAAGAGAGACCTTCATTAAGAAATCAATGAAGTGAATGCCAGCTCTGTGTATTACTACTGTAATGCAAAGCTCATCAAAGGACAACCTAAATAAAATGCACCAATGTGGCCTTTAAATCTACAGTATATAGATCAAATGTACCTGTCCTGCCTGTGTTTTAACAGTCGCTTTGCCACCCTCTTTGCTTTGCAGCGTGCCTTTAACAAAGAGCTCTTTTGGATCCACCACAAACACTGCAGTTTTAGCATCAAAGGGCCTGTTCTGAACTTCAATCCTCTCTCGTTCAGGTCTCCTCAGATATGGGGCAGCCTCCCCAAAAACAGTCATGTCAGCGTCTGAACTCATCTCTGCAATGTACACCCCAGAGGGGACTAAAAGATCCAGAGTTAATGTTAGAATGGTGATCTATTAATGGTAGGAATGATATCAGTCATCCTGATCAAATCTTACCTCAGAAGATCTGTGTATGGCTCCTCCTAGAGACACCTGAATCAGAATCAGAGCTTCTGCTGGTTAAGTCAGTATCTGTTGCAGCCACACAACAATGAAGCAGAAAAACGTGGAAAGAGTTGACCCTTACTGCTTTTATAAGATGCTTTAGGATAGACAGCAAACATCTATATTTAGGTCAAATCCCCCAGTGAACGAGGGTGGAGAAAAGTGATTACTTTGGCATGTGATGTCATGGAGATGGTGCTGAGCTTTTGTTATAAATCCGTGTTGTGGAGCAACTGCAGCTCAAGAAAAGAATGAATGCCAAAGGAGAGTGACCTCTGCCAGATAAAGCTCACATAGATGATAAACTTTCCAAGTGTTTATTATCTTGAGTACTGAGCTCCAAGATTATAACCAGACTTAACATTAAGGATGTGTCTAGACCTAAAAGCAGCTATTGAACATTTTAAGCTCAAGGAATGCATTTGGAAGCCAGTAATAGTTGGTGGTACACACACAAAACACTGTAAGGTCTCACTGCTTTAGTCTAACCTTGTTTCTGAAATTTATGAGAATTATGCCTTTATTTACCCATGGGAATAAAAAAAAGTGTTTCTTCTTCACCCACATCTTTTCACTCTCAATGTGTTTATACACCACTATTGCATTCAATCATTAGTAATTATTAAACTCTGGCTCTCTCCCATAGTGTGTCTTTTGTCCTGTCTCCCTCTGCTCTCTTCTCTTTCCCCTAACCCCGAATCAGTCGTGGCAAATGGCTGCCCTTGCCTGAACCTGGTTCTTCCTTTATAAAAGGAGTTTTTCCTTTTCACTATTGCCAAGTGCTTGCTCATAGGGGGTCGTCTGATAGTTGGGGTTTTCTCTCTAATATTGTAGGGTCTTGTGTGAATTGGCGCTATATAAATAAAACTAAATTGAACTGAATTGCCGCCCTTCCCATCATGCCATACCTGTTCAGTGTTTTTCTAATTTTACTGTCCTGAACTTTAACATTTAACATGCTAATTGAGGCCTGAGATGTAGTTCTTGGATTTTTTTGCAATTTCTCATAGCATTGCACACTTTGACCTTGAGGTGAATTTGCTGGGCTGTCCACTACTGGGAAAATTAGTAACTGTCATGAATATTTTCCACTTGTGAACAATCTTTCTTATTGTTGACTGATGGATTTCAAATTGTGGGAAAATGGTCTTATAACCACTGATGGGCAACGACTGCTTATCTAAGATCACTGCTGATGTCTTTCCTCCTTGGCATTGTGTTAACAGACACCTGAATGCTCCAAACTGCATAAACTTCTGCTTTTATAGAAGTGGTCACCCTTACTGATGATCAATTGATCAATTAATCAGTTAATCAAGTTCACTGGATTAACAGCACCTGCCTGCTACTTACCCTTTTAATTCATATGGAAGCAGTAATGGTGTACTTAGTTTTTCACACGCTGCTTCTGCATTTTGGCTTAATTTTAGTTAAATAAATAATGAGATGGTGTAATATCATGTTTTGTTGTTCATCTGAGGTTGTATTTATCTAATCTTAAGACCTGATAAGGACCAGATGATTTTTATTATGTCCTTTAGAATTTAAAGAGGGTGTCATTTCTCTTAATGACTATATAATATTATCATAATAATATCACTTTATGTGAAGGATTACTTATGATATGTATCACATTCAAGACATTAAGAGTAAAACATTGTAAGGTAACTTTTTACTTGTGAAATGTTATTCCCTGTTGGTTTGACACTGTTCAATAGAACATATAGGCAACAAAAAAGTCTGTTATTTTCTGCTTTTTCTATTGGCTACTGCAATATGGCAGCCAAAATGCATATATCAAGCTAGTATACAGTGTCTGTGTGTATATACTTATTTAGCCACTTTCATATGAACATGAGTGTGGTATCAGTCTCTTCTAATGCTCACAAATAAAGTGATGACATAACAAACAAATATTACAAAGGGTACAATGTGCTTTATTTCATGCCCTGATTTACTTACTTTTCTACATATTTTATAAATCATATGCTGAATACACTTTGTATGTCAAGGCAAGGATTTTTGTCTTCATAAAGCCATATTTAGATAGAGCAGTTATTATGTGTGAATGCACAAACTGCGTTATGCAATACCTTGTCTCCAAGGCTTACTGTTTTGAAATGTACCATTAAGGCTGCATGGTAACACTTCTGATAGCCATGACAGGCTTATAAATAAAGGCATAGCTGATGAAGCCCTCAATAGAAATTCCTCCAGGATCCTCCTGGGATGGCTTTAGAGATTATGGTGGACTAATGGTCATGTTAGAGATTTGGAGCCCACCACCACCACCACCACCATTGTATCCCAAAGAATCATCTCTGAGGGACACTTGAGGACAGATGCAAAAAA
>VUQS01032326.1:0-17461 GCA_015108495.1 Heterochromis multidens | reverse complement strand
AGGTCTGCAATTTTGTTTCTGGTGTTCATTAACAGCTCTTTGGTCTTGGCCATAGTGGAGTTTGGAGTGTGAGTGTTTGAGGTTGTGGACAGGTGTCTTTTATACTGATAACGAGTTCAAACAGGTGCCATCAATACAGGTGACGACTGGAGGACAGAGGAGCCTCTTAGAGAAGAAGTTACAGGTCTGTGAGAGCCAGAAATCTTGCTTGTTTGTAGGTGACCAAATACTTATTTTCCACCATAATTTGCAAATAAATTCTTTAAAAATCAGACAATGTGATTTTCTGGATTTTTTTTTCTCATTTTGTCTCTCATAGTTGAGGTATACCTATGATGAAAATTACAGGCCTCTCTCATCTTTTTAAGTGGGAGAACGTGCACAATTGGTGGCTGACTAAATACTTTTTTGCCCCACTGTATATAGATAGATATATATAGATATATAATATAATTGTAGCATCTGGATACTTTATATCAGTCTGAGGTTAATAGAACACCAACCACTGCTTTTTAAATTTAGAATAAATTATGTCTTTTGTCTTTGTTAGAACTGAATTACTTTGAGTTACATTACTTGATTAACTCACAATTTAATAAGCAACAACAGGGAAAATTTTACAAGGTCTGCATTCTCTTGTCTCTCGTTTATGACTTGATGCTTCTCTTCATAACATGTTAATAAAATAAACATAAATGAGACCTACAATTCTTTTCTTGCATGTTACAACGTAATGATTAACTCTTTTTTTCATTTGCTGTAAAAACAGAAATTGCGACTTTATTTGAAACCTTTTTCATTTATCAGAGTCAAATACCCCCTGACAGTTTAAAGCTGTCTGTGCCATCACTGGTTGTGCTGTCAGGAAGTCAGTCAGTTTGAATATTGACCTCATAGTTTTTTCCTTTTTTGACTGAACTTCCTGGTCATCAGTCATCCATTTGTAAGTGCAGCTTACTTCTCAGCTACAGAATTAAACGTCCTGGTCGAGGAGCTCTTGTTGTGGTTCAGATAATATCTGTAGATCATTACCTTAGCCTAGATTTTACAGCAGAAGGAATTTGCGAGCATCCATCTGTCCAGTTCTCCAAGCTATCAGAACCAACTGTTTTCTCAGTTATACACACAAAACTGACTTCAGGCAAACATCTTGACTGGGTTTATACTGGAGCATTCTTTAGGTTGACTAATTAATTCATAGAAATCAACCTGGGAAATGATAATCTGGTTAATTAAAACGTCTTTGTCTTGCAGCAATAAAAGAGGCTTTGAAATCAAGCTGCCACTTTGGCTTTTAATTAAAATGTTTAATTTAAACCTGGAGAAGTTTACACAGCATGCCTAAAACTGCCTTCCCATGAAAAATTTTAAATTAAAGTTTAAACCTGAACCCTTAATCCCTACACTGACTGGATCTGTTGGTTCTGCTATGCTTCAGGGGTCGTGGTTTGGGTCCACTTGTCTCCTTAGAGGAAAGGGTCAATCCAAAGCTGATCTGAGTGATGAAATATTTCTATCCTAAAGGGAGTGATTTCATTCAGGATCAATATAGCCTTATCCGAGGCATGCAAGAACTTACTGAATGGTCTGATGAGGATGAAGATGATGTCAATTATGTGTTATTGTCTTCACAGTGACCAAATCTCGACCCAGCTCAACCTTTCTGGGAGAATTTGGACCAACAAATTAGACCGTGTTCTCTACATCCATCATTATCTTTTGGAAGAATGATATTCGTTCGTCTAGTAGAGTTCAAGAAATTTGAAGATTCAAAGTGCATAGAAGCTCTTCTAGTGACACATGAAGGCTTAACACCTCACTAAGGCACATAATATGTTCGGTACTTATTGCTTAAAATACTTATTTGCCTAAGGCTTCCCTTGCTAATCTATGTAAAAACCTCACCTGAAGGAAACTCTGCTTCAGAAAGCTGTGTACCTATCATCCTACCTGTCTGCTTTTCTATTTAAAGTCCTACTTATTAGAAAAAAATGTCTGCCCATCAAGCACACTGAATTGAACAGATGATTCCTCCCACTGGGTTGGGGAAGAGTTGCTGCCCCAAGCCAAGGAGTGTTATGTTCATGAGTAATGGTAAAATGGAGCATAAGATGGACAGGCTGATGGATTCGGTGGCAGCAGTAATGGCATATTGGTGAAAAGAGACCTAAGCCGGGAGGCAAAGCTTTGGATTTACCAGTCAATCTACGTTCCATCCTCCACCTATGGTGTTGAGCTCCGGGTAGTGATTGAAAGAATAATGGCCACCATCCTCTAGAGGTTAACTGGACACTCCCAACTGGGATGAGTTCCCAGGGTAGACCCATAACTCACTGGAGGGATAATATATCCAGTTTGGCCTTGGAGTATCTTGGAATACTTCAAGAGGAACTGGAAAATGTTTCTGGGGAAAGGGCGTCTGGAACACCCTGCTTAGACAAGATTGACATGTACATGTTACTTCAACACTTTGCTATTTGGGGGTATCTGTGCTAGGATGGCCTTCACTCACAAGGCACTTTAACCAGGCTTTGATGACCTTGTAGAATGAGCCATGTTTTGTTCAAATACAACACAGTGATTACTCACCGCAGTCATTAACTTCTACTTGATTTTGCTGCCAAATGGTATAACCGATTACCCCTATCTGGGCATATTTTCATAATGGCTAACAGCAGTGCTGGCCCTTGGAAAACTGAACTTTTCTCTACTGCAGACAAAGCAAATCTAAGCAAAGGATCCACAATTCAGTTTGCCAATACATGATGTCACCTCATTCAAAGTGAACAAGAGGCAAGAGCGTTGAAGCCTTGGACAGATATGTATGAATCCTTCCTCAGGCTTCCTCAGGCTACTTCCACTGCATTCAGACTCCAGATAAGCAGGAGAAAATGGATGAATAAGCATTAAATTACGTCCACACTCTAACCTAACTAAAATCCCAGCTGATAAATATGCATTTTTCTCCACTGACAAAATAATACCCTACACAGTAAAGGAGATGACTTATATCTGCACACAACCTGATAAACAGTGTTTGACCCTGTGACCTTTTAGTGAGCGTGCACACAGTGTGATCAGGTTTGTTTCTGCTTATGTAAATGTGCTTTCAAACTGTTGACTCACATCATGATGAACACCTGAGGGGATCACACCTGTTGGTCTCCAGTTACAGCAGTTTCTAGGCTGCTCTAATAAAAGAGGCTCATTGTACTCAGTGATGGTTTAATATCCCTAATTGGTTTTGATGGCCTCTTAGTGCAGCACTCAGACAGTACAGGGTAATTATTTTAAGTTCCATAGAAAAGCCTGCGCTGTTATTGCAGTTTGGCAGGAAGCCACCATGTGTGCAGGGAGCTGCTGAATGATGTAAAGCCTTTCACATTGGCCACAGCTGTGTGAATGGAAACAGGCTGGCTCAGTTTTTTAGTTCTTATTGGCGCCCGAGTCGCTGCTCAGTGACCCCGGCTTGTTTTTTTTTTTTTTTGGTATGTTTTTTTTCTCCTTAGCGGGGTCATGACGCTCCTTGATGGCACTTCTTTGGCTTTGGGATGGTGCTTAGTCATCCTCTATTGAAACACAAGCTTTCACTCAAGCTTTCAAAGTCATCACCATGTTCCCACAGCAGGACGTTCACTGATTTAGGAGGCATCTATCCACTATGGAAATATTTTCTCAGTCCAAGATTTGTTGTCTCCTTTTAAGAGTTTCTAACTCTGTCAGACATGAACCATTATTCACAGCAGAGTATTTTTATTTAAAGGCCCTGTGTTATAGCCCATTTTAACTAGTTAAAGTTAGCTTTATGATTCTTTGGCAATATTTATAATCTGGTTTATAATAAAAACTAACACAGAAATGTCACTTTAAAGGGACAAATGCACTAATCGGAAGATCAGCATCACGTATTTTTGTTTTGCTCCGTTACACAAAGGTTAGTTATTGTCTTATGATACATATACTGGAGCAGGTTGGTGTTTTACCCAAAACAGTTTTACCACTAATACGAGAACTACTATGATGTATGGCTTGAAGACAGTGGCACTAACAAAAAGACAGGAGGCCAAGCTGAAAATGTTAAGATTTCCATTGGGAGTGACCAGGATGGACAAGATTAGAAATGAGTACATCAGAGGGACCGCTCAGGTTGAGCAGTTTGTAGACAAAGTTAGAGAGGCAAGGTTGAGCTGCCAGGCAGGAGGAAAAGAGGAAGACCACAGAGGAGGTTCATGAATGTAGTGAAGGAGGACATGCAGAGGGTTGCATCAGTTTTACAACATTGGTGTGTTCTACTTTTTCCCCCCCAAATAGAAAACAGTGATTGAGCCTGAAGTCTGTTCTGTGTGCATATAAACACTCTGGTTCATGGGGTTGACCGCTAGTTTCTCTGGGTTTCTCACACAGTGAGAGGTAGTTTGTGGTGTGCTTTGCTTCTGCCTGCTTATGTTCATAGAAACAACATAGAGGACAGAAATAATGAGCTGTAGCTACTCTTCCTCCATCAGTCTCTTTTGTTTACCTTACTGCATATTACCATACTCATAGGGGTTTCCACAACATATCACAACTTTGTCTTCCTGTCCTGTGACACCTATGCTGTGATGTCAGTATGGTACGTTTAAAGATTGTTCAAAGAACTGGAAATGGATCATAATATTCACGTTTGATCGAGTCATGATCAGTTAATCAGGTCTGTGGTGAAAAGAATATTTTTCCTGTTTGAAAATGATCATTTTTAGAGCTGTCAGTCAATAAAATCTGAGAAAATAAATAAAATAAAAACATTGGTGTGTCTTGCCTTGTCCACAGCAGTGTTGTTATAGATTTATAGGGTTTTATTTAGTTTTGGGTTTTTGTTTTTAACTGTGTTTTAGTTTCTAGGGTGGTTTTAGTTTATTTCAGGGTTTTTTTTTCACTTTTTGTTCAGTTTTCATTATTTTGAATGTTAGTTTTCTTCTTTTTTTAATGATTTATTAATCATTATCATATGAAAGGTATTTGTCAGTGACAAAGTTTATAATTTTTCAGAATAGGTATTACTTACAAAAGCCTCATTAGGCTCATTGTGAGGGCAGATGTGATCAATTTAACACAGACTAAAACAAATGACATTTCCTTTATATTTTAAGAATAATAAGAATAACAAATACTTTTTTATTCCATATTTGGTAAGTTCTTTAAAAATAAAACTATTTTATTTTAGTTGGTTTTGTGAGTGCACAGTATCATTTTTTAGTTTTAATTTTTTTCAAAAGTCTTAAGTTTTTCTTTTCATGTCAGTTAGTTTAGGTTAACTATAATAACCTACATTATTGGCTGAAATCCCTTCACTGGAAGATGAACAGTTTCTGATTCCATCATTTGTTTTGCCCTGTGATTGTCTTAAACTGTGAAGCAGCAGTACATGACCTGGCCTCTCTTGTTTCCCTGTCTTGTGTGAGTATCAGTGTCAGCATCCCACGGGGGGGCGGGGCGGCTCTCGTGTTCCTGTATCGCCGCTGTAACACCATCAGCTGCTGCTTTGACTCAATAACACTGTAATTGGTTTGCTGGCTGCCACAAAGCCCCAGAGAGCTCAGGAGTCAATGCTGTTTGTGTTTTCAGTCTGTAGTTTGATATATATTTCTATTCCTTAATGTCCATAAATCATTTATAAACTAAAGAGACACAAAATAAAATAATGTGGCTGTAGATGTTTGATCTCTAAAATATCTTTGGAAGTCTTGGAAGTAAAACTTGGAAGTAAAACTACTCTTGGCTCTGTACGATGCCACAGAGACGCGAAATCCCCAATCACCTCTTGTTCAAACCTTCTGTTTGTGTGTAAAACTTGTGCTGGTGTCAGTGTCAGTAAATCCACTGTTATGTCTGTCTGGAAATGCTCCTGACTCTCTGAGGTGTGGTGTGGATGACTTACCTTCTATTTTCATGCTAAAATCTTTTATTTCTTCAGTTGTGACTTTAATAACCCCAGAAATGTGTATAGATGCAAGGCCTTATATTTCTGTGCAGAAATGGGAGACACCATTACAATATCTGGGAGCTGAAACTTGGACTGAACTGGGAGAACTGAAGTCACAAAGAGACAAATTTTATGTCAACTTTTTTTCTCCTTATTATGCAAAAAACTCTATCTTTCTTCTACAGATCTGTCTTGTAATATTGAACTTAACAAAAATAAAAATACTTAATTAAACCTAAAACAAAGGGACTCAAATGCTCCTAAAAACTTTTACACCCCATTAGATTTTAACTTCCAGTCCCTCTAAGTCAAATATCTGACTTTACCAGTGATAGGCCAATAAAATCCTGGACTTGTTTCGTTTGTTGATGTTTTTCTTTGAGAGTGTGCCAAACTCTCTGAAATAAACTGAAATATTCACTCAAAGATTTAAAGAATATCCTCCTCAAAACATCACACCGAGAGAGATAGTGGCTGCATGACCAAGTTCACAAAGCAAAAACCAAGGACTTCATTGTCTGGAGACCTAGATAGGGTGCAGTGAAATATAATTTGACTGCATTTTAACCAAGATTAAAGAGATTAAAACCATTGCAAAAGCCTGACACTGCTCCAGTTTGGCTGAACCTTCCAGTGTCTTATTGCAGCTTTATTACAATATTATTTGCTTGCCTGTTTGTTCCTGGAGGGATTTGATGGTTTGCAGAGTAAAATGAGTACCGAGGAGCTTAGGTGCAACCAAGGCAACACATTAACAACCAATTGAACTTTAAAAAGAAAGAAATCTTTGTATAGTACAGCCTGAGAGAGCACCACTGACTGTTGTGCTGTTGTGTGTCATGTTTTCCAGAGACTTCAGAGTGGTGAGATGGAGGATGGGAAGCCGGTGTGGGCGCCACACCCAACGGACGGGTTCCAGCTGGGAACCATAGTGGACATCGGAGCCGACAGTCTTACCATCGAACCTCTCAAACAGAAGGGAAAGGTGAGCGAGCTCTGGGGTTTACCGGTAGTTATCACTGCATTTCACAGAGTTATTTACATCTGTCAGAACCAAGAGCATGACCCTCATGGAGTCTGTTCACCTTCCTACCTGCCTCGATATCCTCCCTGATTTCCTCGACTGCATTCTGATTTCTGTGTGGCGGACTTTGGTTGGATGTTCTGTGAAAATGCTAAGGATTTGATGTTTATGCTCCTCAATGCCCCTCTTTATCTCCAAGCATCAGTATTGCACCATTAACACAAAGCAAAGATTTATTTAAGAAGACTTAAATTTACTTTCTATAGTAACAGCCAACTTTAGGCTGTTAGTCAGCTAGCTGCAACTTAGTAAGTATCTGACATTGGCAGCTTCATCAGGTCCAATTCTTTGCTTTGCTTCTTTGTCTTCCTCTTTTTTTTTTCTTTTTTTTGAAGAGGAATATGTGGAATGATAAAGGGTTTTGAATCAATCAGCTCACTCTGGCCCTTCCTGGATGTCTCTGTTTCTTCTGCCAAGCCTTTCTCTGACGTGCTTTCACCTGCAGTGTGTTAATGATTTAATGTCCCACTTAGCTCACGGGGATGAGGCCACCTTTCTGGAAGCAATAAAGCATCATTCCCTCAATGATTCACCTCCGGACCCTGCAGTTTGCAGCCTACAGGTATAATGTGCTCGAGTGCTGATTAATCGGAAGTCAAGTGGCTCTCCACAGCAAGACAAACGGGCTTTCTTTGATATCCCCTCCATCCTCCGTTAATTCGCTTTCTCACTGCATCAGGTGTATCGCCTTAAGGAAAGCTTTTAATGTCACTGAGAGTCGGTTTCTGTGGTAACCCCCAAAGCTTTTTGTCCATCTCGCTAATCTCCTCCTTCTCCCTGTCCCGGAAAGGCCTCGGCAGTGACAGTGTTCCCCTTCAAAGAGGCTCCTCACTAATTGTGTTTACTGTCAGCCTGTAAAACACAGGACTGTCGCTGAGTAATGGGAAGGTGTGCTTCCACACCTGTCTGACTCATGAGTGATATTTAAAGAGGAAAAGTGCGTTAATCCTCTGTTTTTACCTACTGTTGCAAAAGTCACTCTCCTTCATGCTTGTTTTCTCCGAATAAAAGGCGTTACAGATTATAAAAGGTTTGCCTAACTGGCTTTCTGACGATTTACTGGAATGAGTTGCAGCAGTTTTACAACAGTCATTGAGCATTCATGCAGCCAGTTTTATGGTTTTTATCACCCTCCTCACCATTTCTATCCAGAAATATTTACTCCAGCTTTTACTGTGGCTCTGATCTTTGCACATTTGCACTACAAATGACAGCATAGAAACTTAACAAGGCCTCTTGGCATTTAGAGAGAGATTCCACATAAATGTGCCTTAATTCAAACTTTACTTTTTGTAAAGTTTGAATCGATCTCCATTATGGAGGGCAAATTGCAACACTTTTACTGGGTTTTATGGAGCAAAGAAATCCTGGGAAGTTAAGATGATAAGTTGTGAATATTAGTTATGACAAAATGTGTGCACAGACATGGGTGTAGTGCTACTGGAGTGCACCAGAATGAAGCTTATTTTATGCAGGAGAGCCAGTAAAGATATACTGAATGGTCAGAGCTGTCACTGATATTTAAAGTGTTTACTGATTCACATGAACAAGGAAACATTCCACCTTAAAAGTTGCTGGCACCTGCTGGCTGCCTTCAAACAGCACATTAGATTCAGTATTATTTTTCTCTGCTCTGTATTTTAACAATGCAGACATCCTTTCAATTTTTGTAAAAATTGTGATGTAAAAATTTTAAATTGAAGAAACAAAAAGATGCATAAGCTCTATGAATTTAACATAGACAGATGGCTTATTATCTATTTATCAAGTCAGTCTAATATCTGATCATGTGTTCAGTTATAGTTGACTAGTGTATGTAAACTTGCCACTGTTACATAAGTTAAAAAAAGACACGCTACAGCTCAACCGTGCACCTGTGTCATCACTGCACTCCAGTGCTTAAAACACAGAGCATTACACCTCTGTGCACACATACTGTTTAGGATTACATCAGTAAAGAGCTTTTTTTCCAATGTGTACCACAAGTTGCCTCTCGTTCAAGTACAGAAGTCGAAGAAATATAACCCCTAACATTACGAGCAGCATTTCTGGATGTGAATGTTGTGATATGTCGTTGATAGAAGGTTAACAACTGAGTTTGACCTTAAATCTGTGAGGTCTCCCTTCGAGCTGCTAGGATGAATTCAGTGTTTCTTCTGTGACCCTTTTGCATTCTGGTTTTCAGGTCAGACATCCTCTTTAACTTTTCCACAATCATCTGACTCAGACACAAAGTATCTTCATGCCTGACTTTTTGTGTCTTAGAGCTGTACTTTTTTTTTCATGATGTTGGCATCAAATGGGTCAACTGACTGTGTAACTCAAGAATGATCTAATTTAGCCCTGTGAGGTCTAAAAGGGCAAACATGCAGGAATTATTTGTGTCTTTGTAGCTTACCTGAGCCTTATAATGTATTTACCACCCGTATTGGACCACCATTGGTAGCTGCTTCAATCTCTTGCCTCTAATTTAAGAAAACTATAACTTGGGACCCTCCCACTTTGAGTCTCCAGTAGTTATTTCACTCGGTGTTGCCACAGAGCTGCTAGTTGCTGTGTGGATGCCCCTTAAATCATCATCTGTGGTGACCCTAACTCCAGTCCTGTGCTATCAGATTATGTAGTTTTAGTTTCTTAAAAATTGTTCTTCCAATCTTGGCAATCAGTGGATATCAGTGGAAAAACGATAATTATTCTGACTGCAGCGCATCAAAAACTGTTTACAGTGTTGCACACAAAGGTCTTTTTTGCTTTGCTCCAAAACACAGGGTTAGGGTCATCACCAATGATGGCTTAGATCTCAGAGTTAACATCATCATCAATGTATTGGACGCCATCCAGACAAACTAATATACAAAGACATTGAGCCGAATTAATGCAAATTCATGCAGGGAGACACGATTAGAGGTGAACCAGCAAAAATTTTGCTTCCCGTTGTGAAAAGCTGGGTTTCTTCGGACGTCACTGACAATCAGAAATGGATGACAAGCTTATCGATGCTGTTTGAGAGCAGCTGGAGCAGAATGATTCACTTTTAGACAGAACAGAGAGGAGAGAGCTGGGAGAGAAGAGACTGAAATTGCAGGACTTCATGAAAAGTTCTGAAAATGTGTCTCTAACTGGATTCCAGCTTTTAGTGGTACTCCTCGTCCTGTTTCCTATTGGTGGGTTTTTAATAAGACTGAATCCACACGAGTAACATAAAGCTTTGTGACTGGTGTGAATGCAAAATAAGGCCCTCCTGTCTAATCTGTTGTAAAGTGGAATGAATGGAGGGGACTCATCCATCCATGTATCCATCACTCCGGGTGCTCACAGCTTTTCTCAGGTGGATTTGTTAAGGAAACCTGAAGATTTTGCACCCTGCATCCATGCGGTTCAGATAATAGAAAACATGGATTGCATAGAGCCCTTTGTTGGTCATAAGGTGAGAATCTGTTGCCCTGAGTTTTCTTACATGAGCTGATAAACCAGCTATGACCCCAACTTAAACACCATAAATCATTTTTATTGGTAGAGGCAGTACAAAACCTGCCTCAAAGGTTTTCCTGGTAGGAAGGGTCCAGAGTAAAAATGCTCTCTCTTGGTTTCCAGAGGTCACAGAAAACAGTGTTTTTACAGTAATGCTCTAACAATAAAAGCACAGAGGCTTGTGCTCCTCAGATCTGCTGTCAGAGTGAGTTTCCGGGCTGCAACCGAGGCCCATAACAGTCTGAACCAGAACAATGTCCAGTCTGTCCTGCTGCAGCCAGTTTGTGCCAGTGTCTGACGATGTGCTCACTCGCTGGCAGACGTCCTGGGATGGACGTCAGAAGAAAGACTGAGAGCATGAGACCCTGTCATACTATCAGTCACAAAGACCCGGTCTTTGTCCTGAAGTGCTTGTGTTTCCCAGAGGGTGTCCACAGTTTGATCTGCCTCGGAGCTGCCGATGGAGAAAATGGTGTTTAAAGGTCATTAGCGAAGGAGATGAAGTTATTTTTGCACCAGATATTTATAGAGACAATTTTGGAGTTACTTATTTTGTAACCTCAGTTCTCTGAGGTGTTAATAGCTTTCGATTGATTTGCTGGATATTAAGCTAGGTGCTTCAGTTAAAAGATGTTGTGGGAAATGGGCTAAAAGTGTTTTTAATTTAAACTTTCTTGCCGGGAATTAAATGAGATGATTAAGTATAGATTGGATGTGTGGCTTTAGTGCCAGGACGCTGTTAGCATAGATTAGCATAAACCACCACAAACCATGAACCATGAGTCACTTGCACCAACTATTTAGCAACTTGGCCAGTTTATAGAACCAACCACAGCTTAATATCTCATACACTGATCAGCCTCAACATTAAAAGTAATTTAATTCAGTTAAATTGTATTTATATGCCACCAAATCACAGCAATATTTATCTGAAGGTACTTCATATTGTATGGTAAAGACTACAGTACCAGAGACAGAAGCCCCAATAGTCCAACAATCCAGACTGAGAAGGCGCCGATGGTGTTAGATGAAGCCATCTGATTGATATAGGTGGTCCACTTCATGCCTCTTAAACAGCTCTGAACCAGAGGGGGTCACAGGACCTCTGGGAGTGTCCTGTGGTGTCTAGCAATGGGATGTTGGGGGTAGGGACTGTGCTCTGGTGCATCCTGCAGATGCTTGATCGAATTGGGACCTGGGGGAGTTTAAAATGCCTCAGGCTCTTTGTTGTGCTCATTGAGGCTGTTATGAGTTGTTTTTGTGGCATTGTGAGGCTGTCGTCCTGCTGGTTTGGGTGAATATTGGATCATTGGGTTTGGAAATTTATGAAAGGTCGGAAAGTTTTGCTGTTGGGGACAGTGTTTGCTGTGATATTTCAACTTAGATATTCACTGGGAACTATTCGACTAGTCTTTGATGATCTACCTCACACTTCATCCCAAACCCTTAACATAACAAAAGCAGTATAATAAGAGGAGCACCTCAATTCAACTTTATCTATAGTTAATTTTCTGTAATATATAGGATATTTATATATTGAGTTATTGTATTAGTAGAGCTGTTTGTAATATTTTGTAATTTGTAATATATTGTATTATTTAATATTGGTATTTTAACTTGTTAATTACTTTCTTACTGTCCTGGAGCCACTGTTACTGCAATTTATTAATTTCCTCAGGGATTAATAAAGTATTCTGATTCTGATTCTGATTCTGATAACCCTCCACCCCTAAACCTGAAGTATAAAAACAAGACACCAGCTGATTCCTTGACCTCTGTCAGGATGCTTCCCCAGGCCATTTACAGTATAGATATGAGAGGAGTGTTGTTTTTCTCGTAATATTATTTAACTGGAACCAAATAAACATATTCCTCAAAATGTCTCAATTTCACCTTTGCATCTTTACAAATTACCCATCAGTCAAAGAGCTAATCACAGGTTCTGACTTCCCTTTCCTGCACCAGTATGATTAACCTGTCCATGTCTGTGATGCTAACCAGTGCTAATGATGAAGACTGTAATTCCAGCTGTTGCATAATTGAGTAGAAATGCATTTGGAATGGTCATTTCTCTGGCTAAATCAACAGTTAAGGTGGACTTCAGGTTGTAAACCGCAAACGAGTCATAATATTTACACTCTCATCATCAGAATATCCTTCTCTCGCTCTCAAACACTGGAATCACCGTTTCGCTCCAAAACAAAAATCATGTTTTATGCTTCAAGCTGTCAAGCTGAGTAGCAGTGGAGAAAAGAGAGACAGCATGGGGAATGCTCATGTCTCACCTGTTTCCCTTCATCTCCTGTAATCTCTCACTCCTGCAACCAACCTGTTATTACAGAGAGACCACATAAGTACACACAACTCCAATTAGGAAATAGTTTACCTTGATACCAGAGCATAGCATCAGGTTGAGTCCTGCATAATTTGGGCTTTAATCTTCAGTGAGGGGTCGGTTTCACAGATACTCACATAACAGGTTTTTCTTTGTGTGAAAGAATGTGAAACTCTGTGCTTAGTTTTGGTGTGTGAGCTGTTAAATTTTGCACACAGGCTAAATTTTTTAAGTAAGCCTTGAACGTGTTAATAAAAGGGGTCAACTAAGGAGAATTTGCTGCGTGCTTATGTGAATCTAAGTGTGTGGGAGTCTATGTTTCTGTTCCTGCATAGCTGTGCATAATCTGCTTCTATTTCTCATAAGAGCACCATCCAACTTTTTCCTTTTATGTGCTGTTTACTTTAGTCCCCCACTCTTCTGTGGTGCCAGATCCAACAAACAGACCTGCAGGCTGTATGACCAGCACCCACCTAACCTATGAAGAAGTTCACTCACACTCACACATAAATCCACCGAATCAGATAGCATTCACAGACAGACACCACAGACAAAGTGATCACAGACTGTGGCTCTGTAAACAATGTGAAAGAATGGCATGAGATGGCATTAAAATTTGCCCCTGTGCAGTCTGCCATGGGGGAATTTTCTCAACCAAGATTCGACAGTGATTGTTATGGATGGCCATGAACACACTAAGTGCAACAATCTGCTCTGCATCTCTGAAGTAACAAGCAGTAGCTTCTCTTGTTTCATCTTTCTGCCTCTTTTCTCATCCTTCTAACTGCCTTTCTTGCAGTCACACATTCCACTTCTCTTACATTTTTCTTATCATGTTATCCGCCATTTAAAAAAAAATCTAAATTGTCCCAGTTTTCACTGTTGTTCTACATCCTTCCCTCTTGGCTGTGTGTTCCTGCTAATTATCCAAAGCCGAAGCCTTGGACTCTACATTGGTACATGGGGTTCTGAAACTGAACTTCACAGATGGACTTCAAGCTGTCCACAATCAATGAAAGTACATAAATATGCATATAAATTAATATGAACCCTTTGGGAATGTATGTGAGGCCTGGAGACCAGTCGATGACAGGGAAAAATGTGAATTCTCCAATCGGTTGGCGAATGGTTGTTGGAGGTTGCTGGCTGTCTCTGGGTGAAAGCAGTCACAAAGAGGGTGCTGCACCAATGGAATTGCTTTTGTTGCTAGAAGATTGCAGCGGTTGTCTGTAGTTTGCATCTAAGATGCTGACTTGGAAACTGGCTCTCTGTATTGACCTCTGTAAACGCTTTACTGATGAGTTTATGGTCTCAGTCACTCATTTTGGGTGAGACTGAAAAAGAAAATTAAGTCTATTTTGTAATTCCTGGTCATACTATATTTCAAAAAGGGGGATTATCCGTGGTGTGCTCATTGCCTAACAACTTGAGACTGCAGAAGAAAATAATCAGCTGCTCTTTTCCTTCCCTCACGGACATTGTAAATAGCTGCAGTCTCTCCCTAAGCGTAAAACATCATCAAAGACCACTCTTAACCAGGTCATCATCTGTTTGAACTGCTGTCTCCTGGTAGACGTGATCAATCCATTAAATCCAGAACTACCAGATAAAAGGTCTTGAATAATCAGGCCCCATCTTATCTTAAAGACCTCATAGTACCATATCACCCCAATAGAGCACTTCACTCTTAGACTGTTCCCAGTTTGGATTTGGGAGACAGACACCCACTCTACTTTTAAGATTAGGCTTAAAACTTTCCTTTTTGATAAGACTTATAGTTAGGGCTGGATCAGGTGACCCCGAATCCTCCCTTAGTTATGCTGCAATAGGTCCAGGCTGCTGGGGGCTTCCCATGATGCACTGAGCATTTCTTCTTCACTTACCTTTTTTCATTGTCTGTGTGATAATATACACCACTTTGCATTTAATCATTAGTTATTATTAATCTCTGGCTCTCTTCCATAGTGTGCCTTTTGTCCTGTCTTCCTCCCCTCACCCCCAACTGGTTGCGGCAGATGGCTGCCCCTCCCTGAGCCTGGTTCTGCCGGAAGTTTCTTCTTGTTAAAAGGGAATTTTTCCATCTCACTGTTGCCAAATGCTTGCTCATGGGGGGGGTCATCTGATTGTTGGGATTTCTTCTGCATTATTGTAGGGTCTTTACAATATAAAGCCTTTGAGGCGACTGTTGTGATTTTGTGCTATATAAATAAAATTGAATTGAATTGAATTGATGCTATGCAATCTGCTACTGACCAAAGCAGTTAGCTAGCAGGTTTTTGGTACAGCACCAGATACCTCTTTGCAACCAATTTCACCTAGCGACAGCGAGCAACCTCCCACTTGCCAACGGGATGGCGGGATTACTGACTGGTCTCTCGGCCTGCATAACTGGGGCTAACCGGTGGTTTCCAGGTGGTCGCCAGTCGATCTCTATATTTGTGTGAGTGGGGCCTGAATTAAACTTTTGTTGCCTGTGTTCATGTGACTGTACTATACTTCCTAAACTATTTGTTATTTTGCTTGTTTCTATCACTATACTTTTTCTTTTTTCAGCCTCTGATATTTCAGCTTGTCATATTCATTTGATTGCCTATTTTGCTAGGCAATCAAATGAATGGCTTTTTCTTCATCTAACACACTACATCTCCATACCACTCTCCCTCATTCTCCTCTACAATAACTTTGTGTCTGCTCTCTTTATCTGTCCTTTTCACCCCAGCTTTCTATCTTTTCTCTCTCGTTGTGGCACACAGGATTGGTTTCTGTAATCACATGTATGCACCCACTAACACAACAGGCCAAGCAGGAAACCAGCACTTCGTCTGCAAAGGACTTGTGACACGCATGCAGCCACTGGCACAAATTGGTCGAGGAGCCACGGAGCCCCAGAGCTGCACTTAACGACCTCTGCAAGTTCTGTCAGATATACATTCCCGTAGCTATTGTTTTATTTTAGATGAACACACTCAGTGAGGAAATATGTACAGCTTCATAAGGGCTGTATCCACAAATAAAAAATCAGGACATACTGATATAGTGTGAGTACTGAGTAACACATGCCTTAGAGATGACTTTAGGGATTAGCTCTATTTCAGAACTAATAACAGCTCCTTAAAACCAGAGTTTTTGTGATTTCAAATGCTGACTGAAATGGCTGTACTGCTGAATGTTCTGATTACTCAAAGTAAGCAAACTGCAGAGCATGTATTTTAGAGAGGTAAAACTTTTACATCCTCATCCTCAACTTTTACATTGTTAGAGGGCAGCGTCCTGTGATGTCCTTGAACAAAGCCTTGTGATGTTTTTTTAATTCAAATACAAACTAAAATTACAACATCACAATTAACCACAGCTGTAGTATGAGTTTGGTGCCAATTGGCAAATGTTAGTGTGCTCACAATCACAGTGAACTAATCTGGTAAATATGAGCTAGTAATACAAAGTAATCCAAGGACTGATTGTTCTAGCAATGTAGTGCCAAAACCAAAATCTTGTCATTTTCTGTCTCGAGATAGGATAGCGGGAGGAAAGTAATTTGTTTGTTCTAATAATAATGTTGAGTTTAAAAACTTTGAGGAAAAATCCACTAAAAGTTTTACTCCCACCATCAAAGCTGAATGTGCAAATATTCACCACTTAAGATCAATGGCTGAGGTCTTCTGTCAGCACTCAGGATGTCTTCCCTCACAAAACTACCTTTAACAAAGAAGCAGCCTCAGGGGCCTCAACTATGAAGCAGAAATAGAGGCTTGCTGAGGTATCTTCAGGTTTGACTGTGAGTTTTCAGTGTTATGAAGGTGGTGGGAGATGGTACTTCATCATTGTAACTCAAGAGATCAACAGGTACCAAATCACCACCAACTGACCAATGATTTGTCCAGAGAATAGCGTCACCATTCTTGGAAGTGCCCTCAGACCTCGGTGCACAGGTAGTAGGAGGGTCTAAAGTTTTTGTCTTTCTCTGATGAGCATCAGTAAGTAAGCAGGATAAGGACCCCAATGCAGGACTTGGGAGCCACAGTGTAAACTCAAAATGCAGCTTCATTGCTGTCAGACGAGGAAATAAACAAGGTCCAAAACACACACAGAAACAGGGCAAGGGAAACAAAATACTAGGAACCAGGGAACACGGAGCAGGTGAGCACACAGCACTGAAGGACAACATGACAAAGGGCATGGGGATATTCAGGCAGTTTATATACAAAGTAATGAGGCTAAGGGGAAAACAGGTGGGAGACATACAGTGGGGCAAAAAAGTATTTAGTCAGCCACCAATTGTGCAAGTTCTCCCACTTAAAAAGATGAGAGAGGCCTGTAATTTTCATCATAGGTATACCTCAACTATGAGAGACAAAATGAGAAAAAAAAAATCCAGAAAAATCACATTGTCTGATTTTTAAAGAATTTATTTGCAAATTATGGTGGAAAATAAGTATTTGGTCAATAACAAAAGTTCATCTCAATACTTTGTTATATACCCTTTGTTGGCAATGACAGAGGTCAAACGTTTTCTGTAAGTCTTCACAAGGTTTTCACACACTGTTGCTGGTATTTTGGCCCATTCCTCCATGCAGATCTCCTCTAGAGCAGTGATGTTTTGGGGCTGTCG
>VUQS01032325.1:0-17074 GCA_015108495.1 Heterochromis multidens | reverse complement strand
GACTCACATGATCAATAGTGGGTTAATGACTCACATGATCAATGGACTCACATGATCAATAGTGGGTTAATGACCACCTCCCGAAAGACAACCCCCACTAAGGTTTAAATACCTGGGACTCTCCACCATTTGGTTTTAGAACTGACGAAGCCTTTTGGATGAAAGGTGAAAGGTCTTCAAACAACCTAAAGAAGTCCAGTTGCCTTCCTTCAGACCCTTAGACTACCATGTCCTGGATGACTGAGAATCTACACAGACATAAATAAGAATAGCAGGTGTGAACAATCAGGTGATTGGAGATAAAAGGGGATTTACTCAGTATGTGTGACCACATGCTGAGTGCATGCAGGCTGGCTGGGGTTTAAACTGCTGGTTTATTCTGATCCTTTTCTCACTTCATGCTTAAGTTAAAAAAACAAACTAAAAGTGTGTGTCGACAAACCAATTGGACATTTCATATATTACCACACCACCAATGATGTCCTTGAATCAAATGCATGGGTTGAACTTTCAGTCAGGACACACTGTAGTGGTCCTGCACACACCTCTACATCTTCAAATAATTTCTCCTAAATGCTTCAATAACAGTAAATCACCTCATGTCACTAAACTGTTGTAAACTGTTGTCATGGCATCAAACATTAGATAAACAAACAAACAAAGAAGGTGTGCAAAAGCGGCTGCAGCTTGGTTTTAAACAAAGATCTTCTTTCCAAACCTACATGAATGTGTAGAATGACGTTGAAGGTAAATTCAGTGTTGATTGTCTTGAAGAAGCTTATAGTATACACCCCTGTGTATCACAGCTATGCAAATTGAATTTGATGTCAGGCTAAACCAGTCACATCCGATTATTTCCAGCAACATTTTAGTAAGTAAAGGTACTTTAGTCTATCTTAAAAAAAAAATCTGTGGTTCTTATATTTGGTTTAACACTAAAGTAACTGTTCAGTGGTTTGGAAGTGGTACTTTCAATTCAGTTCAATTCAATTTCATTTATATAGCGCCAAATTACAACAACAGTCATCTCAAGCCTCTTGATGCATGCTCAATAATCCAGGTAAAAAAATCCCAAAAAGCTGAATCTGTTCATTTGGACGTAGCGTTTTTTAGTGGGAAAAACGTTTCTTCACCTCTGGTGACTTCTTCAGTCTCCAAAAAAGACTAAAGAAGTCACCAGAGGTGTATCTTGTAAGTGTTTAAACTCTTGAATTCAGGCTTTTCAAAAAACATTGACTGTGTGCCTGTGTGTGTGTTTGTGTGTGTGTGTGCACGTGCCAACAGTTAAATGTCATAGAAAAATAACTACTTCATCAGGGGTGAATTTATTGACCATGTTACAGTGTCATAAATCATACCAGCAGCAGTGTTTAATGATGAAATCAAAGGCAAAAGGAAATAATGTATTCCCTGATGAACAATAGATGTTTTCATGCAAAAACCTGTTTGCAATCTCTGCATGAAAACAGCCACCATGTCTTTGTGGTTTTGTAATCTGAACAGATTAAAAGTGTTAAGGCTGAAAGACCAGCTTCTTTCAGATTCTGTAAAATATAAGATCTACACTTTTTACAGATGGCACTTCCAAAACATGCTTACCTTTTAACTGACAGAAAAGCAGATAAGGAAATGCAGCTGCAAATGGAGTCTCTCACTTACTGAACATGAACAACTTGTATAAACGTTTCAGTGGTTTCTATGGTTTCTATTCTCATAATGTACACTCATGCTTCATTTACAATAAATTGCCACACATCTTGTCAACTGTTACCAGAATATCAGATATCACTTGTGGTCAAAGGTGACACTATTTCAAATCAGTGTATCTGTTGGAGCTGTAGTCTGTGCAATGACAGTAATTCTGTTTAGCTTCCTTGGAAGAGGATTTAAAAAAAAAAAAAAAAGCCAACCCTTAGTTTAGGGGAAGTTGTGTGTTGTTCTGAGGTCCCTTATTGTAAGGGCTTTCCACACAGTGAATCCTCTGCAGCAAGTTCAAGACCTTTTCAGGCATTGAATACCTAATTAAATCTGCTAAAGTGAATGCATTTAGAGATAGATTGCTTTTTTATATGTATTATTTATAAAGTGGATGTGGAATGGCTGAAGAGAAAAATGGGCCTTGTCTTAAATCTTTAAGAGTTGGATATTTCCTTTAAATATTATTGTGCTTGTACTCAGTGTCAGTCATCCTTTCAAAATAACTCCAGTTTCTATACTGATTAGCAGAAGTTGGACAATTGTTGGACTATACTTATTGTCTTACTCTTGTTGACCTGGAAGATGGTTGCATAAACCAGTTTTGTGTGTGTATTTTTGGGATGGGTGAGAAAGGCTGTAAAGTCTGGTTTTATGCATCTATTCCTTCAATCCAAGTTAGGTTTTTCAGTTGAGAGGCAAGAAAAGTTACTGTGACTTTACCACAGATTGTTTATGCATGGGTAATTTGTGTATGAGTATTTTTTATACAAAGCAGAATTTAAAAGTGAAAGGAAAAGTTTGTAAGCCACTATAATAACCTTGAAATTCAGGAGAAGAAGCTTGCATCAGACTGTATCCTTATCCTTAGCAGGCTTCCAAAGTGACCAGCCTGTGGCATGTTAAAGGCAGATAAGGGAAGTGGACAAGTTGGATCCATAGCTTCAGGGTAAGGATTGGCTCTTAGGAAGGTAGTTTGTACTCTCTCTCTTGTTTTTTTTGTAATTTTCTTTGGTTTCTGCCGGGGATTTTTAGCCCCTGGGGTTCGTTTCACTAAGAGATTTGACTAGTCTGCACAGTTAGCCTAGTCTAATTTTGATCATTAATTTTTTGGTAGACCAGTCTAACTGGAAGGCTGATGAAATGCAAAAAAATTACACAGCTCACCCTGGGCTAACTCAAACCTAAGATTGACATTGCTATGATAACAGTCAGTGACACCTGCTTTGATGAAAGACACTCAGCAACGACAAACATGTTGATGTTATGGGGAGCACTGTGTACAGCATTGAGGAATCTGTTCAAGGAAATTATCTTGAGGCCAACTGAATAATTACCAAAAGTGCTTGGGCCCTGTCCCATAAAGAAGAAACAGCATTTAAACTCTGCTATAGTTTTGCACTGCATTGATTTTATGCAGCAGGAAGTTTCCTGCAGTGATATTCTGTCTACTGTTGCTGTAATGTTGCATTGTTACTCTTTTTGCTAAATTTCCCAAGTTAGATACTGTCACTTGGTTGGGTATTTTCTCTTATTTGGAAAAAGCCTCAATTTCTGGTAGTGCTGCTCAAGATACTACCACTACTACTACTACTAAGCTTTATTTATAGCACCTTTAAAAAACAAAGTTACAAAGTGCTTCACAAGACAAGATAGAAAAAAAAAACAGAGATGGAACATTTAGGAAAAGTTAAAGGTGAACACTGATGGGAAGACTGGAAAGATAGTAAATGATTACCATTTAGTTTATAGTAGCGATTATCAGTGTTTAAATAATGTCTCCTCGAATCATTTCCTGTACAGGGCAGGTATTGTAGGTTAGCCTTGTGTCCTGTGCATAACAATAACTTTGACACAGCATTTGGAAAAGGAGGCTCCCATCTTATCTGGAAATGCCATCTATCACATACCATGTCTAAATATTTTATTTTATCATTATCAGAAAGCGGTTGGGTGATTCCTTTACTTTTCTACTTTGCTGTGTTAAATGTAAATGCACTTTTGATTCAAACCTTGGCTTTGCAACTTCATAAAACCTGTCCCACCCACTGCCCACATGGTGTTGTTGATCAACATAAATAGCTGTTATCATTGTAGGCAATACTGAGACCAAAAGCATAAAATACAAGCAGAACAAAAGGAAGGGGACCCAAGCTTTTCAGCCATTGGAGAGAGAATATAATAATGACATCCCACAAGATGTCAGTAAAACCTCAACTATCGTACAGGCTTTCCAAGAAAGTGTGCATTTGCAAGAAATGAATACTTCTACTTCTTTGCACTTTTAATACTGGCTCATGTATTTAAATAAAGGATTCTACAGAAGTCATTAAAGTAATAATGTTGCTACAAATGAGCCATAAATATGTAGAAGCCCCAAACTGTAAATGTGTAGAAAATGAAAGCATATCAGTGCATATTTTCGGTTATTTATGAAACCTCAACATTTGGTGTCAGTTTCTATTGCTAACAGAAAGCTGTTGAATTTAGTAAGTTAGATCTTCACGCCTTGCTCAGTTTAACTTAACAGTGACTGCAGCTGTGGTTAATCTGTCTTTGGAATAAGACAGCTGAATAGCATATCATATAAAATTATATCATTTCACAATCTGCCAACAATTATTTATTTGTTTCTATATCAAGTGCTGAAGTGTACACTGATTGTGGCCAACATCTTATTAACAGTTACACATCTCTGTCTGCCCGTCACAAATGCCAAACCCTTAACCTGATATCAAGTCTTAACCCTAAAACTGGCATTTGAAGGGGTGTGAAAGAAATGTCATCCCTCTGATGGTCTAAAAGTGCTTCTCACAAAGACAGGTGGACATGTTTTATTTTATATTGGTTTCCTGTGACAAATGGCAACCCACAGTCTGCTCATTCTGCAAAGCCACAATAACACATGCACACACACACACACACACACACACACACACACACACACACAGACGCATGTATATAGTGACTGTATCGGTATAGCTGTCATCTTCTAAAAACTCATAAAATTCATGACATCTTAAAAAAAAAAGGGTTAATATATATATATATTCCCTACAAAATGGATTACTGGGATAAATAAAGTGTGTTTTAACAAATGTTATGAGTGCTTTTGAATACAGTCCATCTGTTTTCCATGGTACTCCATTTATAGCAGGCCAGACTTATTCTTCACGCCTTTACAAGGAAGAAAGTTCATGGGATCACACTGGAATTTCCCAAGAACACACGCTGGATATTATTATTTTTGTACACACTGTTAAATGGCTGCAGACTGTACCATCATTCAGCACACATTTCCGACTCATCTTCTGTCTGGACACAGACCCATCCTGCCGATCTCTCTCCAAGCCGCAGAGCTGTCAATCACCTCCAGCTTCAGTTGTGGCTCCAACTCTCTGGCCCTTTGCCACCTCAGCTTACCATCACCTCGCCTCAGGCAGCAAAACCAATTAGTGTCTGATAGTAAAGCAGAGACCTTCTCTACAAACTTCTGAGCTCAGTTTTTATTTCTGTCTCTCTTTGGCCACAAAAACAATTTCCACCATTGACCCCAAGCATCTGAGGTCGAATGAAGAGATTTTCTAAGATACAGTAATCTTTTCTTTGCTTCACTTTTTGTGGAAAAAGTTGTGGATGGTGGTGCTAACAGGCTCTGCTCATATCCCCATGTGCATTTTAAAGTTACTTTGTATGTTTTTAGAATCTGGGTGCATTAGCATTAAAAATACTTTTTTCCAGCCTTCTTCACCGAGATGAAACCAAGCAACAGGCCTTTTGAGTCTGGTGGTTTTCTTTATCGACATGTATTTGCATCTAAAATGTGCTTTATTGTTTTCCTTGTGAATCACTGTGTTTTTTGCATTCGGCTGAAAGAACAAGATTGGGTACTGCAATTGGTAACAAAAGAAAACATTGTCCTTTAATGTCTTTGTCTGCAGCATCTAATCACGAGTTCTCCACAACTCTTACTGTTTAAGAAGCTGGTAATTAAGGCCAATATATCTCAGCACTCTGTAGAAACATTACAGTCACTAAAGGCTTAGAAAAGATAAGGGAATTTTTGATCATTTGCATCAATAATTTGGATTTTTCCCATTTTGCATCACTTTGTATTTAACTGACAGGCTGAGTGGCTTCACGATGAGACAGATGGTCATTGCTTAAAGATAAGGAGCCCTGGAGGTCATTCAGATTATCTGGATACACTTTGTCAGATTGGGCATTCTGCAGGTTTGTCATTTTGACAGTTCTATGGTAGGGAAGGTTCTTGGTTACAGTTTGTAATGATGATAACTTCACGAGAGAGGTCAGAGGTCAAGTTTGTATAGGGACCCTGCAGTTGAAAAGATTAAATATCATGCCAAATGACACCTGACCTGGGTCAGGGTCTGCTAACGTACTGCTCATAATAGCAGAATTATGGGGCCATCAGAAGTGATTAAGGTCCTTTGGCTACTTCCTTGGTTCTGCATGTTTGATTTGGCACTGATTTTATGCCCTTTCTGACACAAAATTCCCATTTATCCAGGTTTGGGACCAGCATTAGGAGTACACTAGCTTGGTGAATGTGTTAACCATTACACCTTGGAGCCACAAGGATACATCAGTGTTTTGCACAATTTTAAAGGTAAAAAAAACCCCCAAGCAAACACGTCTTATCTCTGCTTAGTTTAGTTCTCCTGATAGTTCCTTTTGCTTTGTTAGTTATCGTTTCCCATGTCTTGTTTTGAGTTTTACTTCCTGACCGTGATTCTTCTGATTTGTTTTAACTTCTCCCCATTTCCCCCATGTCACCCACTGATGGGTGAAATCCAATTTAGAATTTTGTGATTTGGCATTTTGTTTGTCACCATGTTGATGTTTAGAGATGGCTTGAGGGAGGGGTGGGTCTGAATGACAAGTTACTATGGTATGACCGTACAGTGCTTTGTTGCCCTGGGTATTTCCCCAACTCACCCAGCAAGTTTAAAGCATTTTGGCTTCATCTTTAAGAAACAGAAGCTGCATTAATTCTAGAGAGTCAGAAATTCATTGAAATTATCATGCAAATCTAACCCAATCACCTGCCAAACTCTTGAATTCACTCTAAATGACATGAAGTCCACTAGGCCTAAAAATTACCACATTTGTTGACATGGTCAGAAAAGATTAAATATCATGCCAAATGATACCTGACCTGGGTCTGCTAACGTCAGTACAATACAGGAATAGAGATAAGTTAACTTTCCTGAAACCTGGTGGGTGCTGTCTTTTGCCTTTATGTACACTTTACATATTTTGGCCTGTAAGTAACAAAAAATTGCAGCACAGAAACCCAAATCTATATAAAGAAAACCTGAAACTGAACCCAGGACCGGACAGATTGATGAATACTTCAGAATTCACAAAATACTAATTTTTTATCATTTCCTTTAAAATTGAAATGGACTTAAATGGGATCATTGCATTATTGCAATACTGGATTAATTTAAAACTTATTAAAACATGCATTTCATATTTAATCATACTCATATATCCTTGAGTAAAATTGCATGTAATTTTTTCATCCACTAGCTGAGTTTCATGCCCTGATGCATTTTTACCTCTATATTTTCAATGCCACTGGTTGGAGCCATGGATGCATGCTATTTTATCAGATCACACACACACACACACACACACACACACTCACTCTTCAGGCTGGGGCCTGTCCCAGCTGTCCTGGGGCAAGCAGGAGTGTACACCTTGGACAAGTCGGTGGTCTATTACAGGGCCAACATTCACTCCTATGGCCAATTTAGAATCTCCAATTAACCTAACATACATGTCACTGGTCTATGGTAGGAAGTGGAGTACTTGGAGAGAATCCATGCAAGCATGGAGATAACTCTACAGATAAAGGCCCCAGCTGACCTGGAGAGTCCAGGAAAAGACCTTCTTGCTGTGAGGCAACAGTACTAACCACTCAGGACATAGCTACATTGCTATGACACCCTATAATAGCTTTTAGTTGGACCAGCATTACATACCGAATCACTTGAAGACAAGGGAGGAGAATTTTTTAGTCTGAGCCTCAACATTAAGCATGTATTTAAGTATGTATAGAAGGATCATGAATAAAAGTGCAATCACAATAATATGTGCATGCGGTAATGGCTGAGTCATGTGCAATTACAACTTGAATTTTATTGGGTCTCAAAGAAAGATATTATCTGAAGAAAAAAGCATTTCAAAGAATGCACACACAGACAGGACAGAACAAACGGGGGATTGCAGCTTGATCTCAGCTGTAGAACAAAGGGAAGATAAATTAAAGTGAACCAAGAGGCTGAATCATCAGCAGGGAATCTCTGCAGTGAAACAACAAGAAAGAGATTCAACAATACAGAGAGAAAGTGGCAGACAGAGGGTGACAGAGAGAGATGGAGATGAGAGCTGTCAAGGTAGACAAAGACGGACCTTTACTGTCTGTCCTGTCCGTCTCATCACAGCTTCCTTTCTTAAGAAATCCTGAAAAAAGGGAATGCCAACATGACTTTCACAGCTGTCAGAAACATATTCAGTTAAGTTTCTGATTCATTTATGTGTCAGATGCACAAAGAAGAGTCAGTGCTCATTAGCCTGTGGGTATAATGTCATTCTTACAGACTTTGGTGAGAGTTGCTCATGAAGTTTGGTTATTAGCCAGACGTCACTGTTATTTGTCATCATTGTGACTGAAATACTTTTGCCGTGCCATTCATGCTTTAGATGGCTTTATTTTCTTTCTGAATAACAGACTCAGCAGCAGCATAATTATCACATAAGCTTAATGATAAAAGAAATGTCTTGCTTTTATAAATTCTCAGGCTATGCAGCTGAAAGTATAATGTTTTTGAGAAGATAATTCATCACGTTAGTGCCCAAAATAACCCAGAGGTCTTTAATGAGACCTGTTGAATGTTGAGATCTAGTGACGCTGAATGCCATTAAGGTTTGCAGGACAAAAGGACCCAAATGCCAGGAGTCCACAACAGGGAAAAATAAACTCAAAACTCACCTTTTAATAGTGGTAGAAAAGTGGTTCCAAGAGTACAAAGTCCATGAGGCAAAACAACAAAGAAATGTCAGGATCACAGGGGACTAAGACACAGCTGGGGAAAAGAGGCACAGGTGAAACTAATAAAGATAGTGACAGGAAATTAAACAAAATAAAACTCAACGCAAATGCAAGACAGAAAATGAGTAACTGGAACACTGGACATGGGAGAACTTGACACATGAGGTTAGAATGGAGAAGACAGCTGACTAAACTTTAATACAACCAAAAACTGGAACTAATAACTAAGACTTAAAATACTAATGAATGTACATGAAAAGGTAACAAATACAGAGGATACTAAATAAACAGGAATTTAGAAGTCTAAAAACTCAACTCTGGGTCCAAAACCAAAGACCATGACAGCCATAGCTTGAGATTCACATCATTTTCACATCATTTAGACTCATCAAAACATTCAGTGACCCCTCGTGGATCATCATTATTCTGGGGGAGCCACTCCCATCAGCATAATAATTTTTCAGCACAGGATTCATTGACTTTGTGTTGCTCTGTAGTGACCCTTCCCTCAAAGGGAACAAGTGGACCATGCAAGCAAAATGCCCCTCAGAACAAATTAAACCACCAGATACCCTTAGACCACTGATCTCTCACTCTCTGTGACTTTCGGACAAGACCCAGTGCAAACCAGAGATTATACAGTACAAATAATAACAGGCTAAATGTTGGCATTGAAGGCTATTTCTTCTATGGTTTTAACATCAAGTGGACTCAAACAGACCAGGAGTCAGTTTTAAATGTTTTAGTCTTAGAATTACCGGAGCCTGAGGCTGTTCGGTAACAGAGCTTGGAGAAAGACTGGATTGGCAGAGGTGAGTGGGCTGGTGCGGTGATGAGATAGCTGCCAGGCAGCCGATGAGTGGCAGGCTGGCACACGAGGAAGATCTAAGCCCCAAAGAGAATAATCAGTAGCACAAGGAAAAACACATGGAACTGAGCTCAAGTGGGTTAGATTACCACTGAGTAGTAGTTAAAGAAGCCTGTGTAGATATACTGCAGATGGTGACGAGTTAATGAGGCAAAAAAAGCACTCAACCAGAGGGAAAAACTCTGAAGGTATGTCCAATAATTTTGAATATTCAGTTTTAAATTTTAATTTATCAGTATGTGCATGGAGTTATGTGTATGAATTTTATTTGTCTTCATACAGCATGCTTCTCTGAATGTTTGTGTTTACGTTAGTTTTGCAAATCAAGCTCACTTAAGCCGTACTAACAGCTACAAAAACTATAAAAGGAGCTGCGTTTGCCTCCTAGACAAGCTTCACACAGAAAGGAAACATTCTGTTTCTTCACAGTCTCCCCGTGACCGCGTTACTGCAGTCATTCACTTACTAATATCCCCACAGGAGCAACAGCTCCCAGCTGAATAACAGGATGAATAAGATGCCTCTGCTTTAACACAGTACAGACAACAACTGCAGAATCAGAATCGGTCAAAAAAAGAACTCAAGCAATGACTTTCTCAGATGTCTTTAAAAAAATGCCTCTCACCCTCTGTGTTTAGTTTATTATGACTGATATAAACAGTTGCAAATCCATGCAACATGACATACCAAAGAAGTACAGTTACACAGACAAACAAATTTAAGAGCAAACTATTCATCCTTTACAAAGGAAATGGCTTTCAGCAAGATGTGGAGCACAGGTTAATTTTTTTTAAAAAAAGGATGTGTCTTCCCACCTCTTTATGATGCTAAACCAAAATCTTGTAGTTCTAATGTTAAATACCCAAAGGTAAAAAAGATACCACTTAAGCAAAACATCAGGAAAAAGTAGAACAGTCTCAATTTTACCAATTTATTCTGGCAATGTAAAAAACATGCTAAACATGTTTAATAAAAGCACGTAAAATCAAGATAATCTCATAGAAACCTTTGAACCAAGCAAACCAAAGCATGCCTGGCTTCATCTACAAACAAACTTTAGAAGTGGAAAAGGTAGTCACCGATCCACATTCACCTAGGCACTAGATGTTGCCGTTTCATTTTTTGTGCTGTGCCTTTCTCTACAGTGAGCTCCACCTGTGCCCAGTGATCTGGGCCCTGACTCTAACACTGGCTCCCAGACTTTAACCAGGTCAGTTACAGCATGATTTCTTGGGTTTCTTTTGCTTTCCATATACTTTGCCACTCATCTATGCATACATAATACAACTAACCTGCTGACAAACACATGCTGTATTCATTTAATTATGCTTTTGTAAATAAATGCTCCCAAAAAGAAGAATCTGTTCATCTGGACGTAACGTTTTTAGTGGGAGAAACGTTTCGTCACCTCCTGGTAACTTCTTCAGTCTCAGACTGAGAAGAAGACTGAAGAAGTTACCAGGAGGTGACGAAACGTTTCTTGCAGAAATTGCAGTCAGGGTTATATTTGTTTTTAATCACTGTCATGTTATCAAATAAATATATAATAGATCAGGAAGTGAATTAACATTTCTAAATGACATGACCTTCATTTTCTCTCATGCCCTGATGAGAAGCAAAAGGTTGAAATGTTAGCATGTTTATTGACCTGGCCAGAATAAATTTAAGATTTTTAAACTGACAATTGTGTACTACCGTTTCACCTTTGGGTATTCAACACTGGAATAAATAGTACAGGCTTAGAATTTCTCCATGTCCCATGGCTCTATATGGTACATGCAGAGGATGTTTAGATATCTTTGCACTGAATGACACTGATGTATAACTGCTGACCACAGATGAAACTCAGAGTGAGAAGGAGACTAAAAACCAAATGACAGCAGGCTATAAAAAGGTTTAAAGAAAAAGTTTCCAAAATGATGAAAAAAAAAACAGATAACACTCAAAACACAATGTCAGGACCCACATAATGAACAACAGGAGGAGGAAGATGAAGGCTGCTGCTTTATTTGGATCTTGCAATAGAACTGGCATTCGTTCTTCGTCTTTTGGCACTAAAAAACACACTCTCCTCCCCTCCAAATGGCAGAAGTGTATCAACTTGCCAACATACTGTCAGGATCCAGCACAAATGCTGCCAAGAATCAACAGCAGAGAGAAGGTTAAGAAGTGATTATAGTGCAGAGACCAGCAGCAAGGCTTCAGTAGAGAATGGCAGCAATTTTAAATAACAAACAGACTCCTGTTACTCTCTGACTTAAGAGATTATGTATCAGACCTCTGTAATATTATGAGTCTGGAACATATTTCATAAATAAATGTGCATTTTTATCCCAGTAGTTCCTTTTTGGCATCTGTGTTCGATTAGTGAGTGCTGCACACAGAATGTTTTCGGGGAAAAAAATCAGCTTTAGGCAATTTCTTCAACTGTCAAACATTGTTGATCTATTTGGTGTGACTTCCTAAGGGCATGACACTATTATACAGAGCGCCTTTTAAGTAATGCTGTTCATGTGTATTACAAAATGAGAAAATTCAGTTTGGAAAAAAACAATAGCAAACAAATAAAACAAAACAATTGGAGACAATAATTTCCACGAGCAACAGCCGTGCCATCCATCCTGTTTTCATAAACATGAGCTCTCTTAAACGACATGGGGAAGTTTCTTCAAATTTGGCACAGATGTTTGCTTGGACTTAAGGAAGAACTGACTAGATTTTGGAAGTTAGAGTCAATGGTTAAGATCTCTGTGACCTCATGTAGGTTCCTTTCTTCTGAAAGCGATAACTCGGGAACACCTGGAGGGAATTTCCTTACATCTGATACAGATTTGACACAAACATTTAATTAAAATCGAGGATGAGCTGATTTTAATGGGCAAAGGTCAAGGTCATTGTGACCTCAGAAAAAAAAAAAACATTTTTGGCCAAAATTAAAGAATTTATACACAAACAAAAACAATAAAAACAGTTTTTATCCTAAATGTAAAGGCTCCATTCTGGGCATGATGGTGCACTGGTTGCACTGCACTGGTCGCACTGCTGAATCACAGCAATTCTTGGGTTAAACCGGGTGGGCTGGGGGTCTTTAGAGTTTGCATGTTCCTTCAGCTTACTCCCCAGTCTGATGAAATACATGTTAGATTCAAATGTTATTCAAAATGTGCCATAGCTCAGACTTTAAGCTAGATAAAGCACTTAAATGCATGAAATAAAGTGCTGAATAAATATGTATGAAAAAGGTAAATGTGACTCGCAGCGTTAAGTGTTTTGTGTAATCAGTAAGACTAGAAAATTGCTATATAAATGCCAGTCCATTTCACTTTACTAAGGCAAAATCATATTCTGTAAAAAACTTTTCTGGCCATTATTCATTGTCACATCTCAGGACCAGAAGGAAGCCTGTGGCATGACTTGGTGACACTAATATTTATTATAAAACTGGACAGACATGGACATTTAAACTGCAACTTCACTGACTGGTGGAGGGATACAACAAAAAGCACTGTTTCCTCAGAGCAAGAAAGTGCTGGGTTCAAACCCATTGACTTCCTTCCATGCTATAAAGGCATGCATCGGAGGATAACTAACAGCCTGTCCAAGGTGTACCCTCCCTCTCGCACTATGACAGCTGGGATAGGCTGCAACCCCCTACAGCCCTGAACTGGATAAATGGTTAAGAAAATGGATGGATGGACCCACATCTATCACTTATAACACACCTGTATAGATGTTTAAATCCAGCTGCTGAGCACTGCCTACAATTACAGTGAAAGCAATTTAAAATGATCCAGTTAACCAGCCATGTGGTGCATCATTAGTGTTAATTTTCACAAAATGAAGCAAAAGAGTTTTTTTGCTGTTTCAATATATACCAGATATTTTATATTTGAGCTTCATCTCTGAAAGAACTGTTGTATTGCAAGAAAAGTTGTTCTTACTTGCTCTCACACACACACACACAGACAGACACACCTGTGAGTGGTAATATCAAAACAAAGTAACAACAGCTACAAAGACTTAGAAGCTCATCCAAAGTCTA
Organism: Heterochromis multidens; assembly: GCA_015108495.1. NCBI lineage: Eukaryota > Metazoa > Chordata > Actinopteri > Cichliformes > Cichlidae > Heterochromis > Heterochromis multidens. Next base: position 3,388 of record VUQS01032325.1, on the reverse strand, counting down.
CGCGCAACTGTGTGAAACATGTGTCTGTGTGTGCACTGAGTATCATCAGGGATTCATAATGTGTTTGATCGCTGTTCTCTCAGAGGAAGAGGAGGAATGCCAAAAGGAGAAAAGATGTGAAGACACACGCATCCAGCTGAAACAGTGCCCGCGTCTGATGGATGACCTCAGCTGCCAAATTTGCTAATCAAATTAGTTTCTTGATCAATTCTGTGAGTTGGACGTGAGTCACACAGACTTTGCAGCACTGCTAACAGCGGTCTTTAGATGCTTCCGAGCACTTCTTGTTGCGAGTCCTCACTCCCTGCATGCTAAAACAACTAATTGGCTTTCACTAGAACTTTTGTAAAAATTATCAAACATTGCAGCCATGATGCCTTTAGCCATAATTCCTGGGGGTTTGTTTTAAGCTCCAATTTAGTGTTGTCAAGTTAATTGCCATTGACTTAAAGATATAACTATGCTCATTTCTACTCATATTGGCTTTAATTTGGTTCTAATTGCTGCGTTCTGTATGGATGGTTCTTGGCCCTAAATTATTTGACGGGTTCATGTTGGGCTGCTCAGATTCATTTGCAGTCCAAACAGCAAAGTGATGCAATCTGCATTCCTGTAGCTGGTGTAGACATGCTCAGGAAAATGGAAAGCCTTCTGATTTTGTGAAGGCGGGTTTTAATTTCTGAGAAATACAAATGAAAGAACAAAAGTGTGGCCCTTGTGCTCTGTAGCTGCATAAGGTCATTAATTGGTTTTAATATGCTTCTTTTCAACAAAGCTCAACTTCATTCTGATTTACTTAACCCTACAGAGATGCACATTTTAACAACAGTCTAAACGCATAGTCACATCTGTACTGATGGGCATTTACAATTGTATGATTCACCTCCTGAAAGACAAACTGCAGTCTTTACCAGAAGAGCCTGAAGTGTCTAAGCCTGAAGGTTTTGACATCAGGTCATGAGCCCAGCTAAGAGGATGTTCATCGTTTTCTTCACAGTCTGGTATCACAAAGTTGTTGCAATTGTAAAAAAAGAACAGTAGTCAAATCATTTTTGCACATTTTCTGCTTTTAACATGTCACGTCATCCCAGAAACACCACCATAACTTTGTCCTTAACCCTAACAGTTATCTTTTTTGCTGCAGATAATTTAGCGTCAGATGGCACTTTGTTCCCCAACAGTTCTTCATCCGTGAGCGAAACTGAATTCTTTGTTCCTGAACCTGCCAGTTCAATGACTGAGCTTCCCAGTTTCCAGCCGGCACATGATAAAGCTGAGTTTTCTCCTGGTGTCTCCTCTGAACAGAGTAAGATAAGTGAAAAGACTGATTTCTGGGCGAGTGATGATGATGAGAACAGTTTGTGCTAACCAGTGTTAATTTTGTTGACGAATCATTTTCGTCAACATTTTTTTTCTGACAAACAAGACGATGACTAAAAAAATAAATGCACAAGGACAAAAACTATGATGAAATGTATTGACACTTTTGTCAACAAATGAAAACTAGATGAAAAGAGATGAGATCTAATCAGAACTAATTATGTTGTGTAAAAAGGCGGGACAAGTTTGGAAGTGATCCAATCAGAAGTAATCTCTGTGTGCAGTAAAGTTAGATGTGCACAATTATGCTCCCTGTTCCTCATGAAAATGGGACAAAATGTCAACGGAGGAAGAAAAAAGTAGACATATGGACACATTTCACATTTTATGTGAAGGAAAATAAGACGCCTTGTGAACTGTGTGGAGCAACTCTCCGTAGTCAAAAGACTATGACTAAAACTAAATCAAAATTAACACTGGTGCTAACAATAAAGCTTCATGTTCTGTTCCTCAGCCAGCACTCCCTAAAACTGTTAACTGTTTCTGAGTCGGCTGATTCCAAGCCTGTTCTTGTTCATAAGCCAGCTGCACTAAAACTGTCTTCTAGTTTTGAGTTGGAAAAATCAAAGACTTTGCACCCTGTTTGATGCCAGCCAATTTTGAATGTCAGTTTGCAGAGGAGCCCATGTGTTTGGAGACAGTTCAGTTTTGCTTCATCTGTCTTACTCCTGATTTGTCCCAGCTGTGTTCCCAGCTGTCTCCACTTCCCTAATCATCCTCCTGTGTATTTAACTCCTCTGTTCTCCTCAATTCTTTGTCACGTCATCATTGTTTATTCCCTGCTAGCTGTGTGCTCTGTTTCCACCATAGGGTTTAGTTCCTAGTTTGTACTTCATGCCCGTCATGCCAGAGTTTGTTTTGTATTTTAGTTTTTGAATTCTAGCAATAAAGCTGTTTTTTGAGTTCACGCTTGTCTCTGGAGTCCTACACTTGGGTCCCCACTGCCTGCCACACACAGCCAGCCCATTACATGAATGGCCTAACAATCAAATTGAGTCAACTATGGTTTTTGCTTTACAATTAGTTGAAGTTCCTAATGATCATCCCTGATACCCTTTAGGGTTGGTCTTTTCCCTGGAATACCATTAAATGTACAATGTTTCCCCACCTGAAAGCCTAAGCACTAAGATATAACAGGAAATTATTTAGAATGTAATTGAGTGTCTCTGTAAACTACTTCCTCTATTTTTAAAGAGAACTATAGAAACACATTAAAACCCAAAGGACCCACACTAAACTAAAATCTGCTTATGCAAATAGAATATTTCTGATTCATTCTTCTGTTTCACATTCAAAAGCACACACGGCAAAGCATGGATATACACTACTCAAAAAAATTAAGGGAACACTTTTTAATCAGAGTACAGCATCAAGTCAGTTAAGCTTGTAGGATATTGACCTGGTCAGTTAAGTATCAGAGGGGGTTGTTAATCAGTTTCAGCTGCTTTGGTGTTAATGAAATTAACAACAGGTGCACTAGAGGGGCAACAATGAAACAACCCCCAAAACAGGAATGGTTTTACAGGTGGAGGACACTGACATTTTTTCACTCATCTTTTCTGACTGTTTTTTCACTAGTTTTGCATTTGGCTAGGGTCAGTGTCACTACTGGTAGAATGAGGTGATACCTGGACCCTACAGAGGTTGTACAGGTAGTCCAACTCCTCCAGGATGGCATATGCATCGTGTGTCATTGCCAGAAGGTTTGCTTTGTCTCCCAGCACAGTCTCAAGAGCATGGAGGAGATTCCAGGAGACAGGCAGGTACTCTAGGAGAGCTGGACAGGGCTGTAGAAGGTCCTCAACCCATCAGCAGGACCGGTATCTGCTTCTTTGTGCAAGGAGGAACAGGATGAGCACTGCCAGAGCCCTACAAAATGACCTCCAGCAGCCCACTGGTGTGAATGTCTCTGACCAAACAATCAGAAACAGACTTCATGAGGGTGGCCTGAGGGCCTGACATCCTCTAGTGGGCCCTATGTTCACTGCCGGAAACCGTGGAGCCCGAT
>VUQS01032324.1:0-15685 GCA_015108495.1 Heterochromis multidens | reverse complement strand
CTGCCTGAGGTTTCTTCCTGTTTAAAAGGAGTTTTTCCTTCCCACTGTTGCCAAGTGCTTGCTCATAGGGGGTCGTCTGATTGTTGGGGTTTTCTCTGTATTATTGTAGAGTCTTTACCTTACAATATAAAGCACCTTGATGCAACTACAGGAAATGTTTTGAAAACTGAGTTTGATCTGTTATAAGCAAAATATGTGTGATTGATGGCACAGAATTTGTTGGCTTTAGTTCGTCTTTTAATTACTGGTGGCTGTAGTGTCATGTTAATGCAGTTTGTCAAAAGTTTGTTTTGCAGCATAGGTTTTGGGTCTAAGAAATATTTGTAATCTTTTGCAAGAAGAACTTTCTGACTAAGATTCCAGACTGAATAAGAAATTTAGAAAAGCTGTTATCAGTTGTAAATATTAGACCTTCAAATGTAATGTTTGTTTTGTTAAAAAAGTAAGGTTCAAAGCCTTACTTAACGGCCCATTTCTGCTGGCTACACTGGATCATCAATTCTGTAATGATCTAGTCAATAATAAATAATATAATTTTATTTTAATTAATTAGCTCCAGTGAAACTATATGAAGGGACAAGCACAATAACCACTATAATATCTTTATTTTACACCAAGGTATGGATAGTGCTATCAATAAGTACCTACTGATATCTCCTTCAAGGTTGTTTTCACATGCAACCATATACCACTCCCAGCACCCCTACTATATTTAATCAGTTCCTGAAAATAATTTTCTCAACATTTGAAGGTGCACAATTTCAATGTGTGCTGGCGCTCCTCCACTGTGTCAAAATAGTGCCCCTTAAACTTGAATATAGTTTTTGGGAAGAGGACAGTCGCAGAGAGAAATCTGGCTGTAGCACAGGTAATTGATGATAATTGTGTTTGTTTGCTTGAAAACATTAAGCAGATTCAGTGTGCTGTATATGGGCGAATGATTGTATGTGTCACAGTTTAGGTCACTCTAGGATATCAGAACTCACCTTTGGCAGTGTGACCCAGGGAACAAATTCATGGTGCAAAACACAATGAATGTCAAAAAAAGTAATGAACACGCTCCTGGTCACCTGGTGTGCTACTTTTGCATTTGGGTACTACAGGCTCTTCCACTGAAGACTGCTATTTGGTATCTGGGTCATAGCCAAAGAACAGTGAATGATCACTTTCATACAGAAGATTAACTAATTAATTACTCTCTGCCCAGCTTGAGGACCATGGTGAAATTAAAACTGTATAGTATTACTATACTGTGAATAGTTTCAAAGCCCTAATACAACAAGATTTTTTTTTATTTAACAAAAAAAATACACATACTTTTACATCTTAACTTTACATGTAAAAGTGTGTAAGGTTTTAACATTTAAACATTCAGAAATTCTTTCAGTTCTTTCACATTAAGTTCTTAATAATCATTACTATGTTGCCATATATACTCTGTGAACAATTTCCCATATAGCTATACTGCATTTTAAGTATTGTGAAAATAATTTCAGCTTCCATGCTTGAACCCTTGTTGAGTTCTGTCTACCAAAAGGTACTGCAAATAAGATTGACCACAGGAAGCCTGGATCCTGTGCTCCCAGAAATGAAGACTAACTTATCTGAAGAATCAGCTTTAGAAAGAAAAAATGATGGTTAATGCTCTTGGATAATTTTGATTCCATTCTCTGTGTCCACTTGTACAACTCAACACAAATAACCAAGCTGTTCCTATATGGGTTCTTCTTATTGATTGAAATCAAATGAGAGTCCGCAGAGTCTAAACAGGTTGAGTTGGATGACGACACAAAATGAAGATCCCTTAATACAGCAACTCATTCAGAATGAAGTGTTGTGCAGTTGTTATACTGTACTACAGTTCAAGGTTTTTCCTTCACCATTCCACCATTTATCCCATAAATCAGACTGACACATTAAAGTAAATTAAGCCAATATTGAGAGTATTTTAATCTGCAAGGCTTCACATAAGAAATAAGCTTCAGCTTGGACTTCTGAAGGAGACAGTAGAAATTAGACAAATGTTTGTAGGGGTGGGCAAACTGCTAGTGTATGGCAGTATAGAGTTGGCAGTAATCCATTTGATAAATAATGAGCACTGTAGGAAATTCCACAGATCAAGTACTAGGATCTTAGCAGACAGATGCTGTGAGACACTGAGACTGAGACATACACGCACATGTATGTTGACTCATACATACCAGATGCTGTTTACAGCCCTGCCAAGGGAGACGTGAAGGGATTACAGGAAAAGGCAAGCTCTAACCAAATATTTGAAATGTCTAGTAGGAAGTTTACAATTTACTGAGGAAGAAAGAAAAGACTTTGATTTTGAAAAAAGACAAATTCTCAGAACAAACAAAATAAAACCAAACTGAGATTAGGTCAGAAAATGTGTTGAAGTTGGGCTGCAGTATTGAGTAGAGGAAAATGGCATAAAAAAGACAGAATGGTAGTTTTAGGTTTTTCTAGAACTATGATTAAGAACAGAAAAGACTTAAAAATTTAGAGATTTCTATACAGGTGAAAATCAGTTATTTTAATAACTATGTCACAAGCCACATGAGAACTTGTTTAAAACCTTAAGGCAGAATTTTTTAAAAATTACTAATAGAAAGACTTTAATGCAGTAACTTTAAGAAGAATCAATTTGGGACTTTGAGAAGGTGACAATGAAGTGCAATGCAGTATAGAATATAAGGGAAGACAAAAGCATCATTGGTTTAAACTTTATTAGTTTGGAGAAATCCTTCATAAAGGCACAAAGACTGGAGTAAAAATGTGCTGTGAAACAAGAATGTTGACTGCAAATGTAGGGTGGTGTTTTTTTTATTTAATTGATTGTCTTCTCTCTCTTCTGCAGGCCTTGCGGGTGATGGCAAAGATTATGAGGGAGTGCTGGTATGCCAATGGTGCTGCACGACTCACTGCTCTGCGAATCAAGAAAACGCTGTCTCAGCTCAGCCAACAGGAGGGGATCAAGATGTAGAAACAACTACCGAACACGCACTCACACATATATCTGACTTGCATCCATAGCATCATTATCTTCATGATTCACCGATTGCTCCTCCCTTGTTGTGAAGGGAAGTGAAGTGATTTGTTTCCTTTTTTTTATCACCTCATTTCATTCATTGACAGACTGATCAGTACTGCACCTGAAACTGAGGAATTGTGTGAGTGTGTGTGTTGGACTGGGCTGACATACACATATGAATGGTTGGATGGGGGAATAAATGAATGGATGGATCAGATGAAGGATGGTTGTGCCTAAAGAGGATGACAGGAGGATGTCTTCACTCATTGTCCTTTCTTCTTTGTTTCCTTTTTACTACCTTCATCATATGAAGTCTCTGTATTCCTGCCTCCATCACTCTCTTACACACAGACACACGCACGGACACACACACACACACACACACACACACACACACACACACAAACAGAAAACGTGAGCTCAGACCTCATCAGGTAAACTTAAGACCAGACTGACAACTGGGAATCACCTGGAAAGCCTCTGAGTTACCAGACCTTTGTTTCACCCTCATCTCCTCACATTTTCCTCATCACCCCCTTGTTCGTATATTAGCATTGTAATCTTCTCCTCAGAGAGTAAAGCTTCTCTTCAGTAGGGCTGCAAGTTTGACATTTATTTTTTGAATAATCAATTAAAAAATAGGATTTCCTCTGTGAAAAAAGCTTGTTGTTCTGTTAACATGTTAGCTCAATACACAGACTTAAACATACAGTGCTGTGCAAAGGTTTTGAGCTACCCCCCACATTTCTTTATATTTTGCTTGAAAAATGGGAAATAGGTGCAGTGATTTATTGTGAAACATGTGCAAACATACATTGAAGTTCAAATTCTAATGAGCTTGAAAGTGAATATTTGGTCAATATGGTCAACATGATGAGTCTAAGTTGATACTTTTCTGTGTTCATAATTCCATCAATTTTGACAAGATCCCCAACCCCACTGGCTGAAATGCAGCTCCAGACCATGACAGTTGCCACCATGTTTTACAGATGGCTGTAGATAGTCACTGATGTCCTCCCTACATGTTGATGACAGTTTGAACCAAAACATTCAAATTTGTATCCATCATTCCATATGACCTGTTGCCACTGATTTTTCAGCCCAGTTCTTGTGTAATTTGGCATACCTCAGTCTTTTTAGCCATTTCCCTTCTGTAGGAATGGGTTCTTGACAACCACCTGTCCACTGAAACCATTTCTCATGAGGCTTTGGCCAACAGTAGATGGATCAGCTGAAGAGCCAGATGTATCTCTCAGGTCCCATGTCAGGTCTTTGCTGGATTTTTTCCCCCCCATTTCTTAAGGAAATGGCTTTCAGATACTGTTCATCTGCTGTTGATATTTTTTTAGGCCTGCAACTTTTTCCTTTGTTCTCCACTTGTCCAGTTTCCTCAGATTTTTAAGGACACACACCACACCATGCCGAGAAATGCCAAGTTTTGAGCCAATAGTTCTTTTGGAATCACTTTGTTGGTGCAAAAATACTATTTTATGCCTGTCAAACTGTGTTATAATTTTTCATAGATTTAGCTAAAGAAATGGGAACAAATTATGAGATTTTTATGTAACAGGCTGCTAATAACAAAGTGCCTAAAGATACAATTTAAAATTGGTTCTTTGCTAAGTTGTCTGTTATGTGTAGAAACAACACTGGTTCATCTTTTTTGTTAGGTGCCTTTTATATGCTTGAATGAGTCATAGGTCAGTGGTAAGTGGCTTAAAAAAAAAAAAAAAAAACATTCCTTTGAAAATGGTCACGTTCAAGGACTGAATTGAACGTGAGTGAAAAAGCAGCCAATGTCCAAAGAAAAACTTTGAAAGACCTTCAGAAAGGCTAGAGAACTACTGCTTAAGACCACTTAAAAAACATGACAGAAATATAAAAAACAAAAACGTAAGATATAAAAAAATGAGGGTCGCTCAAGACTTTTGCACAGTACTGTACTTTTTTGAATGTATATTTGAATGTACCTTCGAACATGGGCCACATGTTGTTTGTTTTTAAGTAAACTTTTACAGAGGTTTGGCATCATAGTGAGGAACAGTTTACTTTGGCCTTGTTTTTCTTCCATATAAAACTTATATAGATTTATATATGTGAATGCCACATTCAAACTTGTTAGATGCGTCTCTGCCAACCACCATCTTGCTCAGGGGGTCTGATTATGGGCTCTGACCTCTTATTTAAAATGCAAAGCAAACAGGGAATAATGTTCCACTAGTGAAAACAGTAAAATATTGTAATAAAGTTTATTAACATGTTTAATTTGATATATCACAATTAACATTTTAATTAATGTAATATATCAGAAAGATGTGTAAGTTATATTTGTCAGTAGACAGTAAAAAAAATTAAAATGGTGTAGTAAACCTGTCAGATTTGCTCGGTAGAAAAAGCATGTGCAGAATTGCAGTATTTATTTTAAAAATTAGATTATAGATCTATCATGGTATCATTGTTTTCTTTGATATGAAAATTCACATTTTTAATGGTAACTAAGTACCCTGTATTATAAATACAGTTCAAGCATTTGCAAAAAACAAATTAAGGTTATGATAATTTTTAAGTGTATAGACCTCTGCCTCCATAAGAGGCCCAGCTCCCACTGAACAATATGGCAGCTGTAATGACGCATCATTCCAATGAGCAGCAGGGACTATTGCAGCATCAGTCCTTTTTTTTTTTTCTGTGGAGTTGAGTGGTTAATACCAACAGAAACAGAAGAACTGTTTTTATTCCAGACTGTCATAAGCAGTTTAGTTTTTCTTGGCCACTGTTCTGTTGCTAGAAAGGTGAAAAGCAGAAATCCATGATGAAAAGCAGAGTGCATAGATTATTCCACACCCAGCAACTCATGTGAACTCGATTGCAGCCCTACTCTTAATCATGTTACAGTAGCTTTGGGGACTGAAGCAGGGACCTGGGGATTCCAAGAGAGTTTTTAAACCACTTCATTGGCTCTTCATCATGCCAGATTCTAACCTGAATCCATCATCTCTGCAACAGTTTTGCCTGTCTTCATGTATTCTTTCCCTGTCTCTGTCATGGAGCTGGACAGGTCAGTTTAATTTACTGTATTTTTTTTTATTTTCTTTTTCTTTCGCAAAAGTAAACTGGACATTGAAACATCATTCATTTTTGGCGAACATGCTGCAACATATGCAATATACAGTAGATAAATGTGTCTATTTTCTATACTGTGCTCTGCTAAACCACAAACAGCAAGAACAACACCAACAACAATCAGCTGCCACCATGCCTTCCAACCAGTTGTTACTGGAAAGTGCCGTGCTTCAAAACCCAACTCCTCCCATGTTGGCTATTGTGGGTTGTGGTTGTCCTTGCGTGTATGCAGCTTTGTGTGATGTGTGTCAGAAGAGGCCTGTGAGAGACCCCACTGAGCAGCAAGCTCATCCTATGCACACCCATGATGTAGGGAGAATAGGAAGAGGGACACACACCACACATCACTGCACCCACAGCCCAGCCGACACTCTGGTGCCATATCGTCAGACCTCCCCCCTGAACACCTCACCACCTCAGCAACAACTCATCATACAGCTTATCCTGCAAGTGGACTGAGTCTGGAGACTGAGCTCCAGCACCACAAACTAGTCAGAAAAATGTTGCCACAAAAGCTCTCTCGAAAAGAAACACAAAGACTTGTAAGCATTAATAATATAAATGTAAACTCTTGGATTTCCTATATTTGTTTCCTTCGTGTGTTCACGCCGTTGACAGTGCTGCAGCATGAATCAACCTCATGAACGTTCTCTTCTCTGTAGGATATTTGACAAAAAAAGCAGTGAGGTACATTCATTTAAATATAGCAAATGCATATTTACTAAGCCATAGGTTTTTCAGGTTGTATATTTTTTTTTCCTTTTTTTTTGTGGCAAGGTCTTTTTTCTACTAGAATGTACATTTACAAAAACGTAAGATGATAAAAATTTTGTCATTTCAGCTTAGCAAGCCTTAAGGGACCAACGCATAAGAGTCAGGATATGCTATTAATTTTTTTTTGTGTGTATTTTTTTTTATGAAAAAAGATCAATCTATTATACACATATATAATTGAATACTCTGATGAAGTTAAGTGTCATTATTCTATGTAAAGGACAAAAAATATACATGTAGCACCTGATTTAACCTGATGTTTCAAGTGTTTGTCCTATTGCCAAAATTGCCATACATTGAAACCCATATCATTTTGTTTGCTTGTGTCCAAGCATAAAATACACAGGTCACAAACAAGTCCAGAATTGGGTAGTTTAAATATATTTGGTGATAAACAGTCTAGGATACATTAGATCTGCCAGACTGTGATTTGCACAAAGACACCACAGAGTCTGTTTGTTGTTCAGCAATAAGTGCACTTCTGTACCACTTCGGAGTTTACCTGTATGGCAAATTGGCTGTCAACAAATCAGTCTGTCTCCATTGTTTGTTTTTTTTCTTATGTGCTGCTGCTTAGTTGTCCACCTCACTTTCCAAGTCAAGGTGAGAGCTGCCGTTGGATGTAAATATCCCTATATTGCCTGAAACTGATCGTTCTGTGCCATGTTGCTCTAACACAAACCCACCCAAGTTGTTCAATAAGCATTTTTGTTAGTTCTCTGCTTCACTGTTCTGATGAGTTCAATCAGCTACTGTGAGGTTTACATGGAATGTGTCTGATCTATCTGTGCCAATCTACAGATGGGCATCCAAGACCTTTTAATAAGGTAGAGGCCCAAGTATTGAGGGAGAGAAGGGTGAGGTTGGGACTTGTTCAGTAAAAACACTGTTGACGCTGTTGTACCAAATGTCAGAATTTGTCAAAGTATACAAACTACACCGCTAAAAAATGTAATAACTTTCTGAGCATCAGATTCCCAGGTAATAACGGTATGAATGCACCTCTCCCAAGAAAATGACACTTATGGGGAGCCTATTTCCCAAAGCTCCTTTTTCAATATCATTTTTTGCCACGGGATATTGAATTTTTAAACCACTGAAACTCAAAACATAAGAGCAGTAGTCAGCACACCAGGGAGTGGGGACTGGTGATTCCTTTTATGCTACAGGCAAGAAGTCTGTATACTCAGATAATGTCAAATTTTGACTGCTAGCAAAAGCCCACATACAATACTTTGAACTTTAGTGGAAATTGAAATGTTAGATATGAAATCCTTACTATACATCTAATTTTTCTTGGAAAATCAAGACAAAATCTAAGCAAAATCTAATTTCACGAGCTTATAAATTGTACAAAACACATTGAATTTCACAATCAGCTGCTGCAGGCTTTTTACAGTTATTCCCTTGTCATCCTATAAGAAAACTGACTTGTTAAAAAAATGATTTACAAAAGGAAGATGCACTGATCCACCATTCTAGTTCCACTGTCCCAAGTCATTTTTGTGAATTAAGTATTCTAATGTTGTAACAGTAGAAATTGCATATTAAACCTTGTAAATATCTAGTGGAGTAAACAAAAGAAAAAAAACTATCTTAATATCTGAAGAAAGTTTATTGTTGATATACTACAAAAAGGGGTGACAGACTATGCTGAATTAAATGTTGCATGTCTGGAAAAGTTGTTAAACTAGCAGGCCCAAATGGTGCTTGCTGAGGAGGGTTAGGGCCTCACATTTCTAAGCTATGTGAGTTCAGTGGTGTGGGCTGGGGGGATTGGTGGTAGAGGTCGGTGAAAGTCAAACCTTCTGAGAGATTACAAAGTATCCCTTTAAGTAAGCCCTGACCTACCCTGCTGGGCCTTAGGGAGGATTGAGACTGCATGGTAACTCCATTAGTAACATTTTTTTCTGGGACTTCGGCAACAACAAAAGCTCAACTGAACAGCACTTCTGATATGCTTCTACTAGGACAACCTTCATTCTGTCTTAAAGTCACCAGCAGCCTTGTACTTTTTCTTTTCAAAACCCAAGATAACTTAACTGTAAAAAGATGTTTGCACCCAGCTGTTTTTTCTCGTCATTATACAGAAAGAATTCTGTCTTTTGAGTCTGTTTTGCCTTCTATCTTGTTATTCCATATTCTCAAACTGATCTAACATCTACTAGCTACAATGGCCATACTTCACTGCAGCCGTTTCCTTGGCTTAACAGCTCTGTAACGGGTAGACCAACTCACATCCATTCTCACTTGTTTTTAATACGATTCCTGTGTGAACCTGCGTGTTAAGGCTAGAGTATGATTGAAATAAAGTATTTGGCATGACGCAGTGATTGGGGAAAAGAGCTCACGCTTGATGACAGTCCCTCCTCAGGGCTCTTAAGTCTGTGCAGAAGACAATTAGCCAGATCTGTGAATGTGAAAATCTAGGCATTACATTTATCTATCAATACTGGAATGGGTAAGCTTGTCAGATTGATTTTGGCAAATCACAAAGATAATTGGACAGAGCCCAAACAAGTTCCATCAGGCACTTCATTTGAAATATAGTGGTACCTTTTTAAAACAGTGCTGTATTGATTTATCAGTAAAAACCTCTGTTTTATTTTAATGGTGGACATTTTAATGCATGGTTTACTTTTGATGAGTAGTCCTCAGTCGATCTGTCCAGGGTGTACCCTGCCTCTCGCCCTATGGCAGCTGGGATAGGCTCCAGCCCCCCGGAACTCTGATTTGGAAGAGAATGGATGGATGGATGGAGTAGTCCTCAGTGCAAGAGTCCATGCACTAAATGGCTACCTTGCCCATGGGGCAATTGTTGGGCTTTTCCTTATAAGAGTCATAGGCTTGACCTTAAGGATCATCACATTTGTGATGATCACACTATACCCACAAGCTGTCCTGGTGCTTGGTCATGTACCTCATATTTTTTAAAACTTTGTACACACTGTCCTTGTCATTTCAAGAAGAACGAGTTTAAAGTTAGACTGGTAACATTTGTAAGCGACCACAGGGACAGTCAAATGTTCTCACAGTATTGGGAAACCTCAGCAGCTGCACATTTAGTAGCCATAAACACAATAAAACTCTTAAGTTTGGGACAGCAGCAATTCAGTATTTCTCTTATAGGAATACTTTGTATGGTGTTACAGTTACTACAGTCCAGAACCCATTTAATTCAAGGGCCCTTTGCAGAAGCTTGCTTAATGAAAAGCAAGACCCTGCACCAATAGAGTTTTCTTTTCAAACTTGTAGGATTCATCTGCAGCAGACTTTGTCCTCAGTCCTAATGTCCTTGAGGATTTTTCAGACTTAGGGAACCAAAAGAAAAAACCTTTTAGTCTCCAGGAGGAGTTGCTTAACACCTGGAACCACAGTCATAAAATTGATGAGATCTTGCAGTTGCTTTTGCTTTTTAGGTGACAACCCCCTGACCATTCTGAAATCAAAAGGGCCCTTGGTCTGTCATTGTTTTTACAGTTCTGCAACCATTGGTCCACCAATACCATGTAGAGCACCACACATATCCCTGTGGATGGACTGTCTGAAATTGTGTTCATTTTTCCTCATGTTTGAATTGTCAGATAAAACGTCTTTGTGGCTGGCTGACCAAACTAACATTTGTGTCAAGGAAAGATGTTGTACTGTTGGCCACCCATCATTTCTGAAAAGGTCAAAGCTCCAGCAACACTTGTAGTATAAAGAACAGCTTTATTACTTGACCAACGCATTACAGTCTGTGGCCTTCATCAGGGTCATGTCATCGTTTCTGGAAAGCATTGGGAGTAAACCTGTAAATCCTGTTTCCCTTTAACACAGTCTAACAGCAAAATGTGTCATTGCTGATTTGGTCCTCAGTGAAATGATATAGGCATGAAAATTGTAAGATGGGACTCATCACCATTGCAACCTAGCCAAATATGGAATGGGGCTTTGGAAAGTGTGATCAACTTTGCAAAAGCATCTGTTATAACCCAAACCATTATCTTTTCATAAATGTTACCGAACTATTTTTGTTGCCTATAACTAACCAAAGAGCTGGAGCAGGTGACCAGGGAGAGAGAGGGTTCTGGGTGTCCCATCTTAGACTGTTGCCCCTGCAATCCGGCCCCAGATAAGCAGCAGAAGATGGATGGATGACTGGATAAATCTAACCAAAGAGCAAGTAAAAGTATATATTGACTAAAAACAAAAATAAGTACGAAAATAAACATAAGATGAAAAAAATATTTTTAGTCCATACTGGACTCCCAGGGTTAAAGTCCTCTGACACACCTCTAGCCTTCAGTTGTAGATTTTGTAGCTCTTTCTGTCTAAACAGGCACTTGACTTCAACACAAGCAAATATGAAAGTACAAAACAAAATATATGGTACTCACAATTTAAGAGAATTCATGTATGAAAATATTACACTGTGGACCCATGTAGCGATTGCTGTGAGACTGTGTTGTTTCCTTCATTAATTTGTGTTATTTCAGTAAGGTAACCATTGTTTGCTTAGGCTTTTAGATCACACTCTAGTGCATGAACCATGTTTCAAAATGTTTTCAAGAAAACCTGCTGTACCTCATTTTTGAGAATCATACTTTGCCTTTTCTCTTTGTAGCTCTCAATTAAATGGGGAGAGGTACACTGTTGAGATATAGCCATGCAATTTTAAACCTCACTCCACTGGTCAACACAACTTGGGATTCATGAATAGAAATAGCAGTGTGGCTCAGCTGTTTTGTGACTCAAACCCAATAAAGCAGAAGCACCGTCAAATATGCAGCCTCTTAATGCTTTAATTTAAGAAAGGTACACAGCAAGCCATTTTTCCTGCTTTGTGTGGATGGATGGCTACAACAGGGAGGTGTCATGAACTATGCCAGCAGCTCTACCGCTTCAAACCATGCACTGACAAATTCCCACAGCTGCGAATGTATCAGCCCTCTCAGAGTCAACAACCCAACCCGAGCACAACCTGTGTGTATCAGCCCAAACTTGCGGCAGCAAGTTTGCAAGCATGCAGATATCCTCCGCACAGGTCTGTCTCTTTCTCTTGTTATGCAAAGCCAGGCTCAGTCACATCTACCCACTAAGTCCCATTGGATTACACATGTTCAGAGACCTATCTATGCTAGCAGCATCTACACACTGTGACAAGGACTGCGTCAGGGTTAAGGGATTATCACGTGCTCCTCTCCTGAGTGCCTTCCATCATCTCACAGACCAGGGAAAGGCTGCCAATACGAGCGGTGTGGGTCACTAAAGGGCTCTGCCTCTGCTTGGCAACAAACCTTTTTCCACTCTGGTTTAATGCTGCAGTGAGGCCGCTGTGGCAGCAAGGGTAGCAGAAAGCTTTATCATGTTTTATTTGGTGCCTCTTTGACAAGACTTTTGCTTTTCACGTCAAATGACAAGACTGCATGTGATTTGTATTTGCATTACTTGCTTTATAGATGTCATCCAAAAGCTGAGAAATATCTTTAAAAAAAAGCATACAGTAATTAACATATTAAAAAGGACACTTAATGAAAAAGAAAATACCTCCTTTGAAAGACCAATGTGTTTTACCTCACTGTATATATTTTTGATTTGTTTACTCCAACTTTGCAATTTGTTGTTTTTTTTTGTTTGTTTGTTTTGTTTCTATGAAATGCTTAAAAAATTGAAAACAATTTTTCTTCTTTTAATGGTACTTTTTTGTCAGATGGCACTGTAATGTGTTTGTGTTGTGTGCGACCAGTATACTATTCTTCCTCTTTTACCATGCTCTGTATGTGACCTGTTGGTTGTGTTCTGTGTGAGCTGTATAGTCAAAGCGCTTTACAAATGTCCAAGCCCCCTTCTGAGCTCTGATTGCAAATGCCTTGTTCAGTATGTTTTGGTTTTTTTTTGTTGAACAAAAAAAAAGGAGCAAAGTGGAGGTGGAGGACGCTGGAAGAGAGGGGTAAGACTGTTAAGCAGAAACCCCTCAACAACTGTCGACCTCTTCTAACCTCAAAACCCTCTGGATTTCTAGACATATAATCTTGAAATTTTTATATAGTGTGTACAGATGAATGAGAGATCAGCATAGGAGCTAGAGGATTGATACATATGTTAACTTCTAACATAGCTGGAGTAGAAAATGGTGTGAATAAAGAAACCCACTTTCACTATGACATTTGTGCTTGTCAGCTTTATTTGTGTTCTGCACACTAAGTCAGCACACTCTTTCATAGCACACAGAACACATCATTTACAGAGCAGTGTCATGTAGAGTAATGTGATTATGATTATGTACAGCATAGTTTTTTCCCAGTCCCAATACAGTGCAGTACAGACATACAGTACTATGCAAAAGTCTTGCGCCACCCCTCATTTCTTTTTATTTTGCTTCCAAAGAGCCAGAATTTCTTATAATTTTTCTTGTAGTTTAAAGTACTCTCAAGCAATAGTTTTCTAGGCTTTCTGAAGGTCTTTGAAGTTTTTCTTTTTTGCATCTTCAGTGCAGTCATTGTACCTGAATATTTTCAGAGAAATGTGTTATTTGTTAAGCAATTTAACACTGACCTATGACTCATACAACCACCTAACTCAAGGGATGAACCAGTGTTGTCTACACATAACAGACAACTTAGTAAAGAACCAATTTTAAATGGTATCTTTAAGCACTTTGTTACTATCAATTGCAAAAACACAATTTGTTCCAATTTCTTTAGTTGAATCTATGAAAAAATGCATATTGCCAGGCATAAAAAAGTATTTTTGGACCAACAACGTGATTCCTAAAAAGCTATTAGTGGAGACAATGAAACCGTTCATTGTCTACTTGTCTTTCTGTAAAAGAACCACTGACACAAAACCATATTTCCATTTTTAACCACGTTTTCTTCTCCTGTTCTGTTTATATGCCTATTGTATTTGACAAAAACAGAACAATAGACCTACTGAAATAGCAATGAAAAAGTTCACTGTTTTCTCCAATCACCCTTATTTTTTATTTTATTTTCAGTGTCTCCTTTGACACATTGTAAACGCTGAACAGTCTGAACAACAAAGAAAGACACATCCCCTAAAGCTGAGGGCTTGTGATGTTATTTTGCCTTTTGGGGACAATTGTATGATTAAATCCAAGACAGTCTCATGGAAGTTTGTGAAGCTGTAACAAAATAAAAACTTTCTTACTATAGCCAGAACAACTGGTAATTGCGTGTCACTCTATCTTAAATATTATGAAGCTGACATCGAAACACTTGGAAGGTGGGAATTTACATCTAGTCAAAACAGCACTATATTGTCATTTGTAGGATGACAGAATGTAGTAGTTGTCAGTAGTTCTTCATCCTAGATTGCACACATGAAAATATTTCAATGAATTCACCACCATTAAAATGAGCATACACCACTGAACCATTATAGATGTATGACTGAAAATATCTCCATGTTAAAGCTGTTGCTGCCTGCCATAAAAGAGGGAAAAAAAGAAAAAGATTCCCAGTAATTAATGCTAAAATCATGATGGATGGAGGAGATGACAGATGGGGGCAAGGGACACTAACCTACAAAACAAAGTTGTAGGAGAAAAAAAGATGCACTTGAAAAGTTCCAAATATTACTGTAGGTAAAGTATAAACATTGTAGGAGCAGACATTATCTTGCTTATTATGTTTATGTTTCTTTTTCTGATGATAAACAAAACTTTATGACTTTTGTGAGGCACAAAAATGTACTGGTAATGTCACACTATTGCTACAGCCAAAGAATTTTAAAATTGTAATAGTGGAAAATATTCAACACATTCATGTATCTCCAGCTAGTGTCACAGTTTCTTCATGTTATTCTGAGCTGGAGTTATGAAATAAGAATGCAAAAGCAATTGTTATCCTGATGTAGTGGTTGTGATATATTCATAATAGAAAAGTGATATGAAATGGAAATAAATGTTAGACACACCTGTGTACGCGTGGACAGGTACATGCAGTAGAAAATGAGGAGTGGCCTATTTAAGTTCTGGAAATTAATTACTTTTTGAATTTAAAGTGTGCCAAGTGTCATCAGTTACTATGAATTAGTATAAATAATACGCACTTGGATACACTTGTTTAAAAATTATATCCCATAATGTTGCTGACATTCAGCATCATCAAATAAGCAACAACTGATTCACAGTGTTGGATAAAATAACATTAAAAGAACAATTTGCAATTAATTAGGTGTTACTGGGTGGTATTAAGTGTTTGCTATTACCCTGGCCTAATCATCTGTTAATAACAACACAATGCAAAATCTACTAAGTCTTTGGTGATTGATCCACTAACATGTTGTTAGGCAAAATTAATTTATGTGTGCTGATAACATACAGTCTTTTTTTGGCTTAAGCAGGGGGACACGTCTGGCACTGCAGGATTTGAGTCCCTGGCGGCGTAGTGTGTTACTGATGGTAGCCTTTGTTACTTTGGTCCCAGCTCTCTGCAGGTCATTCACTAGGTCCCCCCGTGTGGTTCTGGGATTTTTGCTCACCGTTCTTGTGATCATTTTGACCCCACGGGGTGAGATCTTGAGTGGAGCCCCAGATCGAGGGAGATTATCAGTGGTCTTGTATGTCTTCCATTTTCTAATAATTGCTCCCACAGCTGATTTCTTCACACCAAGCTGCTTACCTATTGCAGATTCAGTCTTCCCAGCCTGGTGCAGGTCTACAATTTTGTTTCTGGTGTCCTTTGACAGCTCTTTGATCTTGGCCATAGTGGAGTTTGAGGTTGTGGACAGGTGTCTTTTATACTG
>VUQS01032322.1:0-10139 GCA_015108495.1 Heterochromis multidens | reverse complement strand
ACTAGTTGTTGCACATTCTAATTGCTTCATATTTCTCAGTCATCTGTTGTTTTGTATTGCAAGAGAAGCGGTACGCTATCAGTTTTCATGGTGACCTGTTCTCTGTTTTGGCCCCCCTCAGAGTCAGGACTGGAGTAAGAGTGATGAAAGGCTCTTGCAGGCTGTGGAGCAGAATGAACCCGACAAAGTCTCTGCTCTCATTGTCAAAAAAGGTCTCTGTCCAACCAAACTGGATGCTGAGGGCAAGTCGGCGTAAGTTGAGTGCCTAATTTTTACCTCACACCACTGGAAGCAAATCAGTTTCTGGAAGCGACTGTTTTGTTATTTTAATATCCGCTATTGGTGATTCTGGTTTTGTAAAACACCGTTTCTCACAATTCCTCAAACATATCTACCACTGAGGGTCAAGAAGCAAAAGATGCTAAAATGATTAATTAATGTCTCATCTTTGGACTGAATTGTGCTTTTTTTCTTTGTTCTTTTTCAAGGGTGAAATGATTATACAGCAAAAAATTTTAATTACTTTAAAAAACAAGAATTGGGTGCACAAGTTTTAATTTATTTTGGATTTGTATATATACACTAAAATAAATCTTTTAATAAGTGTACTGAAGGTTCTACAATGTCTTTTTTTAACTTGACTTAACTTCTTGTTAGTGATCATGATTGACTACAACTGGTAGTTTCTCTCTTGCTATGATAAAAAGGATTTATTTGTTCACACTTATTGGATTGACCAATACTCAGAACAATGGGAAAGTCCAAGGAACTCAGTGGAGATCTAAGAAGAAGAATTGTAGGATAGGTTAGGATGTTCAGGAACAACCATGAACTGGAAACTGCTGGAACACCAGCGTCAGTGTCTGCAGTGAAGCCAATTTTGTATCACCATGGATCGAGAGGGTGCCGACCAAGAAAGAAGCCCCTGCTCCAAAATGAACACCTTCAAGCTTGACTGAAATTTGTTTCATGGTTAGACGAGACAAAGATTGAGCTATTCAGCCACAGTGACAAGAGGTATGTTTGGAGGAGTAAAGGGCTGTTTTGCTACCAGTGGTACTGGTACACTGCACAAAGTGGATGTAATAATGAAGAAGGAGGACTACTACCTCCAAATTCTTTAACTTCACCTCAAATCAGCAGCTAGATTGTTGAAACATGGACACAATTGGGTGTTTCAACAGGACAATGATCCCAAACACAAATCAGAACTGGTTTTGGAATGGATAAAGCAGGCTAACATTAAGCTTCTGGAATGGCCTGCTCAAACCTCAACCCTATTGAAAATGTGTGGACTATTTTTAAAGCTGGGTCCGTGCCAGGAAACCGATCAATTTAAATGAACTCTACCAATTCTGCCAAGAAGAGTGGTCAAATATTCAGCCAGAAATATACCAGAAGCTTGTTGATGGCTACCAAAAGTGTCCGATCGAGGTACAACTTGCTAAGGGACATTTAACCAAATACCAGTGGGGGTTATGTATATATTTGAGCCTCAGTGTATACTTTTGATCCTGTGTGGATGAGAGAAAATCCAAAATAAATTCAAACTCTGGAAAAGAACAGTTCAGAGAAATCATTAAAAGCCAAAAATGACCATGACATTCGTGGCCGTGATGAATGGATGGGAACTTCTGACCACAACTGTAAATAAAAGTAACTTGACTCTTGAGCTAAAACTTAGCTGATGAGAAGGATCACCAATTGTGAAGTTTTGGAGTAGAAATGTAGATATAAGAACTATAAACCATTTTTATTTTTCTCCTCTCATCTGTAAGACCTAGTGGCATGTCTTGTCCTGTTTCCTTCTGGCAGATTTCACCTTTGTGTATCCCGAGGCCGACTAGATTGTCTGGAGGTTATCATCTCTCATGGAGCAGATATCAGCGTCACCGATGGGGCTGGTAGGGTATTTTATTAGGCAGAAACATAGTTTTATCCTCTAAGCCAATGGACTATTTATAAATGTCTGTTTGAAAATGTCTGACTCAAGGCTTCAGCGCCCTTCACCTTGCAGCCAAAAATGGCCAGTCTGAGTGCTTAAAGAGACTATTACAGGTAAAAAAAAAAAACAGTGAGACCATAGTTAATCAATTCATTATTTAAATCATGAATAAAATAAGGGCTTAGCAAACATTATTTTAAATATTTATCCAATTACCAATGGGATCCTCTGATCTAATGTGTGTTTCCTCTAACAGGAAAGAATGGCAGTAGATTGCACAGACAGCATTGGTAGGACACCACTCCATCTTGCAGGTAGCGGGTACAGCAGAACAGTATTACACCAGTTTATTTAATTCCATAAAAGTCTGCTTATAGCAAGATCTTGTTATTGATCTGGTGGAACATAAAGCATAAAGCAGGTGTAAAGGAATCCTGAATCTGAGTTTATCAAAGATATTTGATTTAACTTGAATTGGTACTGTTTTAAAATTCAGTTGAACTTAATCATATAATTACAACACATACTATATGCAAACTTTTAATTGCCTGAATTCTGGCTATACTCACAGCAGTCAGTGGCTGCATGTCCTGCACTGAGACCCTGTGGGACTTTAAAGCCAATCTGGATGTCCAGGACAGTGTAAGTTTGACAATTTTAACCCTGTTTGGTTTGCTGTTTTTGCTGATCAATAATTCACTTTTGTTTTTTGTCAGGACGGGGCCACCCCTCTGATATTGGCAGCCCAGATGAGTAGAGTGGAACTGTGTGTCTTTCTGCTGGGTCGAGGTGCAAATGCAAACATACAAGATAATCAAGGAAGGTACTGAACTGTTATTGGTAATCTCCTGAATCTCCTTTTCCTTGCATGGCTTGGTGAGGCAGTGGTATGACTACTTTGTCCTTTGTCCATCCATCATTTCTTGTAGCTGCTGGTGAAATCTTTATAGATGGAGTGACTGGAAGTGTCAGACAGGTGGGCGTTTTGCAGTGGTAGACAGGGGCATGAAACCGCTAGGTCCTTCTAGCTAAGCTAGAACCAAAACAAAACCTCTTCAGGATTACTCTCATAGCATCTGGGTCTGCAGAAGGGATTCCCATAGAATTACTCCAGTAGTTGAGAGATTTGGAGGGATGCAGGTCAGGATCTCCAGCTGGGGGCAACAGCTTTCCGTTTGGCTTTAGATAGCCCCTTGGAGAGGATTACTAGAGAACAATCCTCTGGTTAAAATTAATAAGGGGAAAGACACAAGTACTTCTTGTAGCATCTTTGCATAAAATGCATAAAATGGAAAACTGCAGTATCCTCTGCTTCATATTGAGTAAAGTGTCCTGCAGGTTTTTTTTTTTTAAACAGATCCTGATTTATATACCTGGAATCTCTGAGCAAGCTTTTTAACATAGTTTATTTTGCAATGACTGACATGCCAAACAAGATATATCTGCACAATATGTAAGTGAAGGCCTGCAAAGAATAAACCATGGTATTCTCTAATACTTCTGTAGTGTTAATAGTTTCTTTTTGTATTGCATTCCTCATTTTAATAAATTTTTTGTTACCTTGTACTTTTGTATTGTATGGAGTCACAGGTCTG
This sequence comes from Heterochromis multidens, assembly GCA_015108495.1. Lineage (NCBI taxonomy): Eukaryota > Metazoa > Chordata > Actinopteri > Cichliformes > Cichlidae > Heterochromis > Heterochromis multidens. The sequence goes on along the minus strand of VUQS01032322.1, from coordinate 6,599 downwards.
CACTGATGCTGGCCTGTGAAAGTGACAGTGTTGAGACTGTAGAGTCTCTGCTGAGAAGGGGGGGCAACACACAGCTGGTTGACAGCCTTGGACACAAAGCTACCGACTACAGCGTAACCACAGGCAACCAACGTATCATTCAGATATTGCAGGACGGAGTACCTTCAGGTAGAGTATGAGGCCTAAGTCTTTTTTTTTAGTAGGGTTTCCATTTGCTTTTGTTCTGAGATCTCAAAAGAGTTGTCTCACTAGTGCAGCTCAAATAAATGCTCAAAAAATTATTGATTGTTTGGGAATGGTGAAAACATAGTCACTCAAATTTTTAAGCCATCCCTACTGTAACACATGGCAGCAACTACCCAGAGATAATCAGACCCAGAGTATGACTTGAGTTTCTGTGATGCTCCAGATCCAGACACTCTCACTGCCCTCCATGGGAAACAACTGTAATAGAAGGAAGTGGATCAGAAGGACAGCTGGGCGTGATTGTAAAGTGGGGCATAAAAAATGAAAAAAGTCTGGTTCCACTTTTATCTCCCAACAAAGACTTTGCTGATAGGCTACATGGAAAACAGATGTTTGGCTTTTCTGAAAAGATGAAGGAGAGAATTTCGTGTGCACATGATGCCTGACCTCATGAGTTCATATTCTATAATTTGAGAGATTTTTATAGATTTACTACATTATACATGAATACCAACTATGTAAAATGCATATTAGAAAGTGAGTTCAAGGCATTGTCTGCATGTTTTTCTAGCTGCTTTCTGAACCTCTGTGCTGAAGAGGTTTAAGTGTTTTAATGTGTTTCTTTCCCTATGCATACATAGTCTCTGAGGGCGCAGGGGAGGAGGTAATGTTGCATATCCTTGTGCTGCATCACTCCTTCCATAAATGAGATCATGGCTCACTTTGGCAATCATATTGTGCATGTTTTCCAATATGAGGTCATTGTTTTCTTTTGTGCTGCTTTCTTTTTGTTGGCTTTCTTTCCTTTTAGTTGCTGACCCTTTGTCTTATCTTGGTTTCCTCCATTTTCCTTTTGTTTTTTGTTTTTTTAAGTTGAGCTTGATCTTTGCTTGTTTGCTATCACCCTCTCACCCCCATGCAGCCTTCCCAAACTCCCTCAGGCGCTTCATCAATGCAAGGGGGGACTACCCCCCGCAAACGGAAAGCTCCTCCACCACCCCGCTCTCCTCTTCAGGTACTGTAAGAAACATTTTAGTGGACAGGAAACATTTCTGTGTTTAACAGCCACAAAATATTACAATGAAGATTTTCTTTTGCTTGATTGTGTTATTTTAGCTCAGATAAAACCAGGGGAATAAAAAGCTGTATCTGAAATTCTAGTCTACAGCTCCACATGGGAGTCTAAAAAAATAAGCCGGTGTCCCTGTTTATGCTAATTGTACAGTAATTCCTTTCCTGACATCTAGATACAACATTGCTTCTCAAGAGATTACCTGGACTGTATCAGCTCTGTAATGTCATTTTCTATTCTTTTGCTGATCTCAAAGATGCAAGGTGTGCCACCTTCCACACAGTCCCAGAGTTCAGCTCCTCCTGCCCACTCCCCCGAGCCCCATCCGTCCCAGTCCCCATCTCCCTCTCCCCAGCCTCAAGAAACCCAGCAACCACCCCAGGTTAGCACTGTAATCTTGGTTTTTGTTTGGCTTTTATTGATGTTTTCCTTTCATCTTAACATAAAAAGCAGACTATGATTGATTTTATTATTTTGTGTTGGGGGTTTTTTTCAGGCAGAAGATGAGGAGGTGTTTGAGGAGATTCGACGGCTGCGTCTGGAGAGAGGCCGTCTGCTCCAGAAGATCAAAGCCTTGGAGCAGCAGCAGCAGAGTGCCCTCTCTGCCTTGGAGGAGGTACTGAACAGTCTCCTCACTGCTATGCATGCATTTCCTGATTTTTATTTTTTTTTAAAACCTAGAATGATTGAAAGTACACTGTCTGTATGCAACTGTAATGGAAAAACATTCTTTATATATTTATAAAGAATGAAGGTCTGCTTTTAACAGTGGCCAATATTACATGTGTATTTGCGCACTAGCTTTACCAACTGAAGAAACGTCTAGAGGAGGCAGAGGCAGAGAGGGACAAACTGCTTGAGGAGCTGAAGGGGGGCCATGGTATTGGGGCCAGTGACTCTGAGGACATGGATGAAATGCTGGACTTCCCAGGTATGCGATCCGAGTATTTGTGAACGTTCCCGTCCCTGGCACAGAGCATGCATGCGCTTCCATGCCTGTGTTCTTGGTGTACCACTTGGGTATTCTTACATCTGTCATGTCAGGGAATCACGCTGATTTATTTTTGTCATTGTTTCTTTTGAACTTTCGCTCTAGAAAAGCTGCTCTCCAAGCGCTCCAGAGCCTCCCTTGCTCAGGATGAGGCCTCATCTCAAACGGACATTGACTCAGTCAGCCCCTCTCCTGCCCCTGCAGACCCAGGAGTGGTTGCTGAGCTGCATAAACAAATGGAGGAACTTACTTCCCAGAATGCTGAACTCATTCTGAAAGTGCAGGTTAGGTGAAATGGCACAAATGCATAAATACACAGCTAATGCATGAGTACCTACTCTCACACATGCACCAACAACATTCTAATGCCCTCGAATATGTACCTTATTAACAAGGATTAATTGGTAGTCAAAAGAGTATTAATTGGTTCCCTGACAGAAGATTAAGATTCTGTTTCAGGGGTAGCTGAGTGTCCCTCATTCAAGCATTAGTCATGACCACTTAAACTTTGGGACGCTTCACTCTGGTGCACTAATGCACCCAGGCAGTTAGTTCATTTAGGTATAAATAGAACAGAACAGCATCAGATGGAGACATGGAGGCATTTTGCAGGCATTCTACTCTGACTGGGTCATGCTGGTTGAAGTAATCAGAGCTTATTAGTGCTGAAGTTTGTTTGAAGCATTCTGTTACAGTGTGATTGTTCATTCACCACTGGAAACATGAAAACAGGTTTCACATGCCCTGCTGCATGAAAAACAGCCAGATAGTGAAGCGGGAGCTCTTAGGTCTGATGTGAGAAAAAAGAGATCCAAAGAACAGAAGTAAACTAGTATTATAACCTTCTGCTGTGATTTACAATTGTGATTGTTAATGTTGATGAGAAGAATTAAGATTAGAAGGTAAATTTTTAGCCTGCAAAAAGTCTTCTGTGGCTCTGGAGGAAACTTACCAAGTCCAAAGTCCGAAAATAACCTCTGATGATATTAGCATTGTTATCTTGACATAGGCACTGAGAATAAAACTAGAGATATGGGTTTAGAAAGACTTTACCAGGGAGAAAGGGTTATGCAGAAAAAAATTCCCAAAATGTTGGATCTAGTGTTTTTGAAGCTTGTCCAAGTAGTTAATTAAAAAACAGGATATCCTTTGTTGAGTTTGGACTTTTATTTGGTCATTCATGTTATAGAAGTGAAATTCTAATGAACTAAAATATATATCTCTTTCCTCAGTAATAAATACTTAATCAAACTAATATAAAATTGAGTTGAACTGGCAGTACACACCTATGTGCTCACCTTGTTGCCAAAACGTTTAGTATTCTAATGACACTACCTGAATTTTCTGTGCACGTTCTATTGGGCTCACATATTAAAAAGTCATTTAGCTTCAATAAGCTGCTATAGCTTCACCTCTGTTGTGTACAGATGTTGGAGATGTTTGAGAAGGATGACACAGACATGCAGACCTCCAGTTCGGACTTTGTTCCTCTCGTTCAGTATGAGACTCTGAGAAAAGAGTTTGAAGCCCTTCAGGAGCGCTTCTCTCAGTCCCAGGCTTCAGAAGAGGCTTCCAGTGTGGCAGAGCAGCAGTAAGAATTTTCTTTTCTTTTTTTTTTTTTTAAATACTACCATCAAACTAGAGTCAAGGTAAATGTTCACATTCACTGGATCTGGCTTTTATTCTAAGTGATATGTGCTTGTTTATAAATTGTGTCCTCATGACATAAGGTTTCATGACTGCTATTGCATGTGTATTGTTTTTCTTTGAAAAGTACAAAACCACATTTGTGTTGCAGCTAGGCAACAATACACTTCAATAATACATTGACAAAGTATTATCTAATTCTGGAACTATTCAGTTACACCCTTGTTTATTTAACAATGAACTATATGTCACATGTTTTCATAAAGGGTGGATAATTAATATAATTTATCAATATATATAAGAATTGTGCTTTTTTTGAGGACCTCACCTTGTGCTTGTTATTCTCTGTGATGACTAAATGATCTTAGAGTGATGAAATTGTCATTTAATCTATACAAAGCATAATGAATTGTTTTCCTAATATGATGCTAGCATGTTTACTTCATTTTTTCACAGGTCTCTTTATTTGTTGAACTTTGAGACATTCCTTAAACAACTCATAGTTCGTATGTTATTTTGCAGTGGTGATGAGAACTCTCAGGAAGGAGCTGCAGATTTAGAAAGTACAGAAGCTCTGAAGGAGAAGCTGCGTGAGCTGGAGAAGCAGTTGGCCTCTTCCAAATCTGAGTTGGAGGATCTAAAGGAGCAGATGTGTCTCGGGGTGCTTTCTGTGGAGTGTGGTATAGGGGATATTGCTGCAGCAGGTGCTGGGCCTCCAGAGGAGGGCCTGAGCCAGGAGGCAGAGCAGCTGAGAGCCAGGGTGACAGAGTTGGAGGAGGAGCTTGCGAAGAGACAGGGTGAGGCTGGGGGTCAGAGCAGTCCGGACAGTGACATAATCAAACAGCTGACAGAGAAAGTAACGGAGCTCCAGGCTGCTTTGGCCCAGAAAGAGTCTACAAAAGAGGAAGAGGAGAAAGAAGACAAAATAGAAGATACAGAAACAGTGAAGTGCCTACGTGACAAAGTTGCTAAGTTGGAGGCAGCCCTGGCAGAGAGCAGGATAGCAGAGAAAGATGGAGGAGGAGCAGGAGATGGAGATCAGGTCCATCGTCTTCAGGAGCGTTTGCATGAGCTAGAGGGAGAACTGAGGAAATGTGTGCCCCGCTCAGAGTTGGAGGAGGTACAGGTGACTTTGGGGCTCCAGTGTGAGCAGCTGGCAAGGGAGAGGGCAGATGTGGCTAGAAGGCTCAACGATGCCCTCCTGGAGCTGGAGAGACTCAGACCTCCACCACATAGAGATGAGGAAGATGAAGAAGAGGAGGAAGAGCATTCAGAGAGTTCAGAGCCCTCAGTCATATCAGGTATGCAGTATAATTTTGTCTGAATAGACTACTATTGTATTTAGTTGATAGTTTGAGTTTTTGTGTGAATACTTGTGCCTCTGTCTAATCAGAGCACTCAAGGCGCACCTTGGCAGCAGTGAGAGAGGAACTCGAAGTAGCGAGGCAGGAAGCGGCTCAGGCTCTGGATTGTCTCTGCGCCGAGCGGGAGAGTCGGGCGCAGGATGCCCTGCAGCTGAAGGACACTGTGCCACTTGCAAAACATAAAGAGGCGCTGTCTGCAGTGTCAGAACAGCTAGCTCAGACACTGCAGGAGCTCCAGGAAGAGAAAACCCTTCGGGGCCATGCTGAGGAGCAGGCTGCCTCACTGGAGGCTAAACTGCAGGCCATGCAGGATGCTATTCCCAAAGAGGAGCATGAGAAAGTCAAGGTCAGCAGGAATTTACAAATATGATAATAAGAATGATCAAAAGAAGCTAATAAGGCAGGGCTCTTTTTTAAATATAGGGATGTTATATATTATACATATTATTATATAATATAGTCTCAGCAGAAAAGGCTGGTTTATGAATGGAAGGTAAACCGTCACTTTAAAGGACAGGTTCGCTTTTTTTTCAACATCTTAAAAACAGAACTCACATGCCTAGTATACAGTAATAGGTTGTTGTGATTGTTCCTATTTTCCTACCAAAAGGGACTTCTGTAAAAAGCTAATTCAGTGTAAGTGGTGGGGGATAAAATCTACACTCTTCATTAAGTGTGAAAATTCATAATTTTTATCTGAAGCATGAATCTTCAGGCTCTGAATGATTACACAGGTCAACAAAAAAAATTTTTTGTAATCATCAGAAACCACAACACACTTTTCTAAACCAGTTTTTCCTGCTGATTTCAGATCTGCTTTCAGTTTTTTTCAGTCACATCAACTTTTTGAATTATGAGTAATATTAGTTTGCAATGGACTTGCATGCAGTTTTTATTAAACCGCAGGCACCAATCAAGTAACTGTTTCAAAATTTTCAGTGCGAAGTCAGATAGGCGCACACTGTGGCATAGATATAATGATCAGTGTCAGTCAGCTACCACTGTTTCTTCAAAAACGCTTAGCATATGATTTTCTTGTGAATACTGTGTCCGGATTGTCACGGTACAGCATCCAGCAGTAGTCAGCCATCATGCTCTCATTCCAGAAACCTTGGTAGCGACGCTCCATTAACTGAATGTCCTGATGAAAACGCTCTCCCTGTTCATCACTCACCATGCCAAGATTTTCTGGAAAGAACTTGAGGTGTGAGTGCAGTATAATTAGCTAAGACAGCTGGGTCAAGTGATGGCTTTTTAAGTAATGGTTAATTACTGCTACCTTGAAGGCCTGTGGTATGTAGCCCAGTAATAGATATCTCATACTGAAATACCCATTTTT
>VUQS01032321.1:0-21951 GCA_015108495.1 Heterochromis multidens | reverse complement strand
ATTAAGAAAAAAAGCATATATTTTGGTAAAAAAAAAAAAAAAAAAAAGACTTGAAAGTAGCACCTGATAACATAAAGTCATCAGGAAAGGTTTTTTTGAGGTCAAAGATAAAGTGAGGAGCAGGGTCATTTTCTCATAGACTTATCTATAACCAGATTTCTTTTTGAAACTACAGATGTTGTTCCCTCCTAGTTATTAGAAAGAATGCAGGTTCAAGGCACTTTGGCAAGCTATGTCCAACTTTTATATACAGTAGAAACCATAGACAGGGTAAAAGAGACTATACTGGCCACAAAATGTGACATTGGAATAAGGAATAAGCACAGTTTGTTAACAGCTTCATGATGCAGAGGTAATATGTTGTTTACCCTGTCCCTCACATGGCCAAGCTATTTATAAGTGAATTACTCCTACTCCTAGTGCCTTAGTGTTAATCGAGTTTGAATAGACATACTATATAGACAATAGTACTGAACCACCTACACATTAAACCTACAAGAGCTGCTTGGCCATGGAAACTCATGTCATGAAGCTCCCGGTACACGGTTTTTGTGCTGATGTTAATGGCGGAGGAGGTTTGGAACTCTGCAGTTATTAAGAGAGCAGAGTCTTGGCAACTTTTATGCACTATGCACCTCAGCGCTTGGTGATCCCGCTCTGTGACTTTACATGGTCTGCCACTTCGTGGCTGAGTTGCTGAGTGCCTAAAAACGTCCACTTTGGAATAGTACCACTTAAAGCTGAGGGGAAAAATGTATTAACTGACCCAGAAAGTTGATTCTGCTCCTCTGGACGTAGCGTTTTCAGTGGGAGAAACATTTTGTCACTCTTCCAAGTGACTTCTTCAGTCTCAGCTGACTGCAGGTTTCCCCAGCTTTATAAACACTACATTTGCATAATGACCGAAACCAGCACCATTGACTAACAATGTGCCGTGAGGTCAGTTTCATGATCATTAGTATGCAAATTGTCATGACCATTGATCAATGGTCATGAGTACCATAAACAGAGATTGGGGAATGGCTGCGATCACAGCATTGTAAGATGGTGACAGATGTACCCTTAGGCCTCGTCCTCGGTTCAGAGATGGTTGTTCCTTTTTCACATAAATGGCCTCCTTGACTCCCCGCTCAAACCAGCTTTCTTCCTGTCCAGGATGTGTACATTCTCATCATTGAAAGAGTGGCCACTGGGCTGTAGGTGTAACTAGACTGCGGAGTCCTAGTTCTTCTGTGTTGTGCCATCCACTTAGCCAGAGGTTGTTTGGTCTCCCCAATTTATAATTAACAGGAATCCTCTCGGCACTTAACCTCATACACTATATTACTGTTTGTGCTGGGGAACCCAATCCTTGGGGTAATTTTTGGTGTAGTGTGTTTTGGGATTTGAAAGCCACAGAGACATCGTCACTCGAAACGTTTCTCCCACTGAGAACATTACACGGAACCACTATAGCTGTTGTTTTCGCAATAAAAACATTCAGGTACTAGTTTGGCAGAAGTATAGAAAGTACATCAGACTGTTTTGGCTAGTTGAATACATGTTAAGGCCCTTACATATCGAGTTGCCAGTCAGTTGTTGTTGCTTCATTATTGTGCATTTGTGAATCACCACTGCCTGCCGTTTTTGTGGAGTGTTTGGGATCATTAAAACTAATTGTTCATTATTGTTTGCCAGTTAGTGCCAACAATAGGGGCGAATCAAGCTAGAACTAACTTCTGTATTACCAGAAACATTCTTGATTAGGCCTATAAATAATGTTGCTAAAATTCTACATAAGTAACTGCAGTGAATAATGAAAATTATACCTTGATCTAATGCATGGCCTGCAAGTAAAATCAGTTGATGCAAGAGAACCTTGAACAGTCAGTGTGTCACATAAGCCAGCTTGAGACAAAAAAACTAAAGAAAAGAAAAAGAAAAGAAAGAAAGAAAGAAAGAAAAAAGAAAAAGCAGAGAAACAAAGTGGAGACAGTTTATTGACTTGTGTTTTTCTCCAGGATGACTGAGGTGATGAACTCTCTGGAGCCGGGGACAGAGGACTTCAGCGGGGGAGGAGCAGGAGGAGATCAGGCCACAGTATCCTTCCTGGTGTGTGTGTGGATGTGTGTGATTAGACTATTTCAAACCAGTCTTGTTTCATTCGAGCAGAAAGCATAGAGTGGTGAGTCATAGAAGTGATGAGCAACAATAAAATGCTGGTTGACATGACTAAGGTCATTAGCTGGACTCAGTACTGCTGTGAGCAAATGCTAAATGGCTTATCAAACAAATGGACAACTAAATTATTGTCTACAACCGTACGATTTATTTTGTATTTAATGTGTCATCATTAACTAAGTGATCACTTTTGCTTGGTTTTATGGCTGTAGTGAGCTGTTTAATACATGTTATTAGGTCCTCCCTGTGCTATTTAAATTTCTAGCCAGACTAGCAGCACACCAGTTCGGATTACGACAAAATACAGTACATGATATTAACTAAATGAAATCACCAAATGTTAGCATTCTATTAATCTATGTGGTAGCCCAAATGAGCAGCAATCTCTTTTGTAGTTTCACTTGTCTTGTAGGTTTGTACCATAAACACTTTATAAAAGACGTTGGCACCACGACATTACCTGTTGGTTTGTTGACCATTTTGCAACCATGATTTTGGTGTTTAGTTGTTTTTTTTATGTTTTATTTTTTTTAAGCTTGATGTGACCATACTCATAGGAGAGGTTAGACCTGAGAAGTTGTCATTTAAATCCAGCACTAGCTACCTAGCTTGGTTAGTAAGGTGCTTTTGTAATTTACTGCGAAATTAAATGGCATGCTGACCATGGATAAATAAAAGCATGTTTAAAGCAAAGAAGCGGAACAGCCGACTCTTTAGGCTGTCTTTTAGTAAAAATCAACCCTGAACAAGACAGAACCACACCCATACCCCTAATTATGCATCACTTTAGGCCTTAATATCATTTAAAGGATAATATGAAAACTCACTCCCATTCAGTTGTCACAAAGGTGAAGATAAGCTGTAAGTGGACATTCATTCCTCTTCATTAAACTGACAGCATCTAAATGTATCGGGTTCACGTGTGAAAGCAACCTGGTCAGTTTTCTGTGCCGGACCTACAAACATTAATGCATCACTTTCAACACAGCACAAGCCTGAATGAATGCTGTTAAGGTTCAGGTTAATGGTTAGGTACACACATGATTGCGACTGCACCTGTTGTGTCTCCTCCATCTTTATGTATTGCCCAGCTCACTAAAAGACTGACTGTTTTTTGAACCTTTTTGGAATAACAACCTAAAGAGGAAAACAATGAGGGGGAAAAAAACCCAAACATTTTTGGCCTGAGATATTGGCTGTAGCCAGTAGGGCTTCCTAATAAACTAAAATAAACAGTTTATAAGCTATAGCTTAATAAGTTATCTGATGTAATTCCTAAAATGTCTGTTGATGTATAAATAGGTATAGGATCAAAGTATCAAAGTAGCTGACTGTTAAAATATAGCCACAACACATTTACGTAAAAATGGCCTATGTCTGAATGACTTAATGCCACTACTTTAATGCTTGAATTATTCTTCTATGCGAAATCTGTGTTGTAACTGGAAACCTCTTTTAACTCTACGCCGTAACCTTCCATGTAACCTGATGTGCACCTCCCGAGAAAATGTAACTACGCATCTAGTTGACGAAGCCCACAACAACTCTGATTGGTGTGGAAGGTTACGATGTAGGGTTAAGAAGGGTTTCCGGTTATGATGTAATTTACGACGTAGGTTACAAGCAGAAGTCCCGCAGAAGTCTAAATTGGGCTTAACAGATTAACAGGCCCCCCAGTGGCCATTTGAGGAACTGCAGTTTTGGCACTTTTGCATTGGCAAGTGGAAGAAAACCTCAAAGACCTGCTGGCCGTTTAGAAGAAACCCTGGTTACAGTCTTAGAGGGCTGTGCTTCTACTCATAGAGTTAGCAGGTAACCAATACCTGCTTTTCTCCAAGCCAGATGACCAATCAGAGCAAACTGACCATCATGTTTTTTTTTTGTGTGTGTGTGTGTTTTTTTTTTTTTAATCCAAGCATGTACTTTGAAATTTCAAGTGAGCATGATACAGGCACTTTACATGAAGTCATCTTGACAGATCTATCTGGGATCTTCCATCTGATGCACATAGTTTGTGATTTTCCTAATCCAATTTTTACCGCATTATTGTTCTTTCACATGAAGTACTTGCAGTGAAATTTTCATCCCCAAAAATATGATGCCCTTTTTAACCTTACATAAACTTTAAAAAGATCTTCCCAGATACCCATGAAAGGTATCCAAAGTTGTCCAAGAGGCTTCCCTCTATAGTTGTGGAGCCAACAGATGGAAATGAGGTGGAGAGTGGAGAACTCCGCTGGCCACCGGATGAGCCGAGCTCTGCAGACGCCCAGGCTGAGAGACAGCATACAGATGAGCAAATTTCAGGTGAAGAGGAAACAGAAACTGACATTCTTGCCTTTTTGGCGCAGTTAGATTTAGACTGGGCCAATTAGAAAATGTGTAAATAGAAGTCACATGGATTTATCAGCAGACCTGGTATTTGGCTGTTGGCAATAGTGGAAGTATACTAAAACTTCACTTGAAGAAAAGTACCACTACAACAAAATAAAAAGTCAAAGTTAAAGTTGTCATTCAGTATCCTACTCAAGTAAATCATAAAACTATAACAGAAATGTATTTAGCAAATCAAAATGCACTTTTAGTAGTAAAATCATTGTAGTTCTGCAGTAGAGAATCCTCTGTGGCTGATGTGTCATATTAGTGTGAAAGCAGTATTTTTACTGCTTTAGTTTACTGAGGTGCAGATAGTATAAATACTACAAAACTGTATATAAGTTAATGATTCTTCACATCTAGCTACTTTTATCTAGTGTTCATAGCAGTGAAGAACATACAGCCATACAAGCACCTAATTTGCATAGTTTCCCCTGACTGACCATAAAAAAAATGAACATCAGTTTCTTTATAGCATCTCGATAAAAGGTTACTTCCTGTAATGGCTTCCTGTCATTGGTCTTTATGCTAAGTATACAATTTGCAGTCATTACCACCTCATGAACTGAACAAAATGAGGAAACACTCAAGAGCAGACATGCAGTAATATGCTGCACCTTAATATTGTGATTCTATGCATCACTGAGGTGAAAAATGAATCACGTTATCGAGTCTGTCTTATCAGTTGGCTCCCAAACAAAGTACGGAGTCATACAACTCAGGATAACTGCAAATTTTCCACTTACAGTGAGTCATTTTAAGGGACAGTTTTTGCCTCAATTTATGCCATTCAATGTTGACCTACCTCTGGTTTCAGTAGCATTTGATGTTGTAAAATGCAGCTGAAGTGCAGTATTCAACCTCATGGAGATGACAAGACTTCTAGTGCTACAGGCTGCTGGCGATAGCAGTGCATGAGAGTGATATCAATCTTCTCATCTAATTCTAACTTGGATTTATATCCAGTTCACCTACAACTTGACACGCACAGAAACACAGCAATGAAAGTAGCCTGTTTGAAAAACTGGTGAATAATCCGTCACCTGGGTTTTTTTTTCCAGATAAGGAGCAGTCAAGCATTGGTGGAGCTGAAGAAGCTTCAGGAGTGGAAATGCAGGACTCCAACTGAACAATCTCGCTTCCTGTGATATAAACTGTTACTATGAGTGTATCCAGACTTGGAATGAATGAAAACGAGTCAAAAAGAGGAGTGCAGTGTGGGAATAGGAAGATCAGAGACAGAGTAGAAAGGGTAGAAAAACAGATTCCCAAACCCCAGCTCACGGGCTTGGAGCCAGTGTTGCGTCAACACCTTCAGAATAAATACATTGAAGGTGTTTTTTGTCTTTTTTTTTTCATATGCACATCTATGCTGATGGAGCTTGTTTTGACACATGTAAGCTAATAGGGATGATTTAGGGGACTAAGATGCCATCTTGAAGCATTTTTTTCCCCACGTTATACTTTGTCTACTTATAAGTTGGCTGTTTGGGAGTGAATGACACAAGATTGAAAGATAAAATAAGTTTTGGCAGCAGAGATGTTTTAATTTGCGAATTCACATGTCTTATATGACTCTTTTGACATTTCCAGCTTTGTAAATATAAATTTTTAATTAAGTTAACAAATTTCCTCTCTCTGGCTCCAAGCCCTCACCGTCCAGATGCCCACGAAATCATCTGCACATCTGATCTGGACAGATGTTTCTAAATGCTGTATTAAGTATTTAGCTCATGTGTGCCATACTACTACTAACAATGGTAGCTACTGTATTTTGTGCACAGTTTTTACATTACATTTAGGTGAAGATTACATCACTGTTTGTTAGGTGCCGACTGCTGTAGTTTGGTGATCACTATTCACTTTGTAATATTAGCTATAAGTATTTGAGAATTTAAGAACAGATCCGTCGCTTTATTAGATGTTATGATATTCTTTAATATATTATAATATGTAACCACTGTCTTCATAGTTTTAAAGGGAATGTAACTGTTGTTTTATTTAAGATATCGGAGCAATATGGTCCTAAGAAATTAAAGGCAGTCCATTTTGTTACAGACTACAGAAGTAAAAAGAACCAGTATATATTTTAGATGTCTGTTGCTTGTCACAGGCATATTTTTTAAAATACTGGAAGCCTAAATTATTGCACAAGTAATAAACCTTTTGAAATGTTCTTTAATTTGTTGTCCCTGTTGTTTTTCCTGGTTTGAGGGAAGGTGCTTTTCTTTCTTAGAATATTTACGTTACGAAACTTTCGAAAGACACTTTTCATAGATCTAGATAACTTTTTGAGGTAGTACTCCCTTTTTTGTGTTTGTACTGCAATAATTAGGGACCATCATGGTTTTCAGAACTTTTTAGGGTAATTTTTAGGTCCTACTATGACAATATGTTTAGGTACTACGGTTTGGTGATTAATCAAATTTCAATTTCAGTTACAATGCTGGATTAAAAGATAACTGGGATAAAGCAATTACTTTTTTAAAGTAATTTTTGCTACGAAGTACTTGTTTTGCCTTGTGCTATTCATCAAGTGCACCCCTACATCAAGTCTATCAGCTCAGAGTTAGGATGATGGAAAGAGGAATGTAGAGGAAGGAAAAAGCACAAAAGGTTTCAACAGATTAACCTCTGGAAATATCTTTAATGACTGGAGCTGCATTTGCCTTCAGATCACTCAGCTCTCAGTGGTGCATAAGTTGGTTGTCAGATTCAACTCTCCATCACTCTTTGTGGATACGATGCAGGTCTTCCGAAATGAGCGAGTCGCTGCACTTTGGCCTCTTGTTGCCCGGATTTGCCACAGCACAATGGTGGAGACTGCAAGCTGGCAGATGCCCTTGCAACAGGGTTTACAGTCAAAAACATCTGTGAGTCTGGGCCTAACTCCCAACCAGATGACCCTATGTCCCCTACCTCCTCTTCATATTTTATTTAGCTATTTTTCTTTGTATTTGAAACAGGCAATATTTAAAGTTCAAGTAATTCCCTTTTAAGAAGACGCAATTGTTTTATATAACTGAGATTGACACCATGGATCAAGAAGGATATCTGGATTCTGGATAGTTTGTGGTACTTTCTTGGGATATAATGTCTCCCAATTTTTTTCCAGTTTGATATGTATTTCTGAAGAAATGTCCAGGATGGGCCACACTGTGCCTTTGATAATGTCTATAGCCATAAAGACAGTAAAATCAGTAAAAAAAAAACTACAACAAAAAAACAAGAAAGATAGTAACGTCACTTTTAAAAAAAAAGAAAAGCGTTTTTGAGTCATCAGAGTAAAATATAAACATCTTAGCTAGTAATTCTGCCCAAAATGGTACTAGGCATCCAACAACATCAAAGCAACATTGAGAGAAAATGAAGCGGCTGAAACAGGATAACAAGAAAATAAAAGACCATAACAATAGGTGTCAACAATTGGTCAGCTATTACATCATTTCAAAGTTTCCCCATTAGTCATGCAAGATTAAAAAATAGTAAAAAGGCTAGGAAGATATGCAGTTCCCCAGGGACTTCCCCAGTTGGTACTTACCCCTAAGCAGTCCCCAGAAATGTTCTTTTGTGTTCTACATTATTGTTGAAAAAGTCTGTTGTGCCTCAAGACAAATCAGGATCCAACAGTGCTACCTGGAGCATAACAAAATCCTTTGATCGGTAGGTAGAAGAAAAAAACTCTAAAGCATGGTTTAAGTTTAAGTAAGCCCTGATTTAATGTCTTAATCATGACACATAACCACGAAGGGGAAAAACTTCAGCATACTAATACCTGTACTGTCACTGTACTTTCTTGCTTAATGTGGCACACACACCGGATTTCTCTCATGTGTATTTCTTTGTGGATCTATACTTCCCTTTTGCAAGACGTAGCAAAAACCAAAACAAGATCAAAAAGACCTTTGCAGTGCTGGATTTACAAAGGCTTCTTTTGACTGTGCTTTTTGACACAGGAAAACTTTTGATGCCAGTCAGTGATTGCAGTGTTGTTCAAAACTGTGAAGCAATGAACTGATAGGTGAGAAGAAGTAGTAAAAGCCTCAAATCTCTGTTTCTCAAGAAATCATTGTGTCAAAATCTGTGAATAACAACCCCATCGAGTGTTTGCAGGTACATTATACTTTGTGGGATAAAAAGATGTCAACACCTCAATCCACCTGGGTACAATAATAAATGAGGGAAAACTAAGAAACACAGGAAGGAAGACTGCCAACAGTGCAATCAGATCAAAAATGATAAAATAAAACAGGAAATTACAGAAACGCTAAGGTGCAAAAGTATGTGAATGTCAAGGATTAGCAGTAAATCTGAAGGTGAAAGAGGAGTCAGACATTGTACATTAATCAGATGAGTGGGAAATCTGTTTGTATTTAATGAACGGGGATCTATCAAACTCTGATCTTTATAACACGTGTTTGAAGAGGTAATTCCTGGCATGAACAAAGAAATTGTTGAGGACCTCAGAAAAAGAGTTGCTGATGTTCACCAGGCTGAAAAAGTTTAAAGAACCATGTATACAGACTTTGGACTCCACTGAATCCACAGTCAGTGAGATTGTTTAAAAATGGACAAAAGTACCGACCAGTGTTACCTCCCCCAGAAATGTTCAACCAAGAAATATCTCGCCAAGAACAAGATGTTTTAATAGTCGGGGAGGTCACAAAGGACCCCAGTGTAACTTCTAATCAACTGATAACTGTTAACCTTCCAGGGTCTTCCTGCAAGGGAAAAAAAAAGCCACTGTCTAAAAGGAATACTACAACCTTTTTTTAGTTAATCAAAGATAACATGGACAGAAGGCTATTATAAATAGAACTTTTTGGTTTGTGTTGTGTGTAGAAAGGGCAACATGGTGGTGTTTTTATAAATCTGGGTGAGATGACTCATCATCATTGATGGAGTAACACATGTTGCGATTTCTAATGGAAAATGTCAGGACACCTGTCTACTGAATCTCAAGAGAAAGTGGGTCACACCGCAAGACAACAACCCAAAGTGCACAAGATGTTCTACTAAAAAAAAAATACGGATAATGTTGTGGAAGGACCTGAAGTAACCAGTTTCATGTCATGAAACCCATCAGCATAGAGGAATTGAATGCATTCTTAGCACTGGGAGGGGATAAATATCCCTCATGTGAAGGACTGATCAACAGTTAAGGGAAACATTATGGTTTGGTTTTGCTGCACAAAGGTGTTGCACCAGATGCTGAATGCAACGGTTCACATACTTTCCCCTTCTCTCATTTGTTTAATAAGTCCAATCTTCTTTTTCTTTTTTTTAACATTAAAATGTTTGAAAATCAGATGAAGTTTTAGGTCATATATAGAAAATTTCAAAGGATTCAAGAACGTTTTCTTTCAACT
Organism: Heterochromis multidens; assembly: GCA_015108495.1. Taxonomy (NCBI): domain Eukaryota; kingdom Metazoa; phylum Chordata; class Actinopteri; order Cichliformes; family Cichlidae; genus Heterochromis; species Heterochromis multidens. The sequence continues at coordinate 12,046 of VUQS01032321.1, read as the reverse complement.
GTAGATATTTTTTTGTTACAGATGAACACAAGCCCATGAGAAACTCAACTCTAAGAAATAGCAAATACTAAATAGAAACCATAAGAATCTCCCTTTACCTCCAAAAGTAAGTGTGTTTTTCTATATTTCACAACACTTTGACGTCTCATACTATTATTTACAAATGAAAGTGAGCACTTTCTAATTTTTAAAAAAAAGAATTCTTTTAATTGCATGAGAAAAATGTGGAATTGCAGAACTTATAAACACTATTTTTTCCGCTTAGAATGTGTGTGACGCTATGAAAGCTTTGCAGAGATTCACACACATAAACAAATCAGTGTAGGAAGGGCAGGTCATCCATAGATGAGAAGGTTGGTGGTTTAATCCCTGGCTGTCCTGTTGTGCATCTTGAAGTGTCTGTGGTCAAAAATAGTACACCCCACACTCCCCCAGATCCCTCCAGAGGGTGAGGGTGTGTATGTGATGGATAAATCACTGAATGTGCCTTGCGGCGTAGCTCTTTTATATATTTTTCCAGTGATTGATTTATCATTTAGATGGGCATGCCAGTCATTAGGTCAGCCAGGAAGTCAACCAGATTTGTGAAGCTCCTTTTTTTCCCAAACCTTGACAACAGAGGTGAATAGTGCGAATTTAGTAAGAACAGCTACTTTAGGAGCCAGAATTCTCCTTTAAGATCCCTTTTTTGGCTCTGCAGTAGATATTTTGTTGCATTTTGCTGATTAAGAAAACACATTAATCCAAATATTAAATGAATTGTATTGGAGCCCTGTTTTAAATGAGTAAAATCACATCCTAAAGACTGACTTCATGGAAAAAATTGTACCTATAACAATGCATATTGACTTTGATAATCACATAATGACATAGAAAGTATTTCTGTGGCCCTGCAGTGTTTTTCCTCTTTTCAGCAAAAGAAGCTCAGGTGTGTTTCTTCTTCCTTGGAGCTGAAGGCTGTGCCATGAATACCCCGTTCTCATTTTAGGATCTGATTTATGTTTCTTCCCTCATAGTTATTCAAGGAATGTAGACCCAACATCTGCCTAACCCAGTGCTGCATTTCACATCAGAATAGAATAGGATACTTGTTCAGGTATCACTTATGAGAATACCTTCAGTCAAAGAAATCTCGTACAAGTCAACAACTCATAACTAGCAACAGCTCACCTTTTGACATTTAACTATTGCAATGCATCTCACAGGATTAGAAATAAAGGCTGTCTATACATTTTAATGACTGATGAGAAGTTTTTTCTTGTATACACCTTTACAGCAATGTGACCTAACAGCGATGGTTTTCCACAGCAGTCAACCCTTTATTCTGATTATGTGAATGTACATGAAAACTATTGTCTCTATGCCATCTTAAAGCGCATAAAAAATGTAATATGATGAGGTTGGAGCAAGAACTACAGTGTATTATAACTCAATACATTATTTTTTTCTTTTAAAGTTTTTAGTTTAAATGTAGCAAAGACTAGAGCACAAACTAAAGTCCTAAATTTGCTTACATTTTCTGAGCAAAATGTTTGTTTTTAAGCTTCATCCATCTTCTACCACTTATCCAGGTTCAGGGCAGCATGGTACGGTGGTTAGCACTGTTGCCTCACAGCAAGAAGGTCCTGGGTTCGAATCCACCATTTCGCCGGGGCCTTTCTGTGTGGAGTTTGCATGTTCTCCCCATGTTGGCATCGGTTCTCTCCGGGCACTCCAGCTTTCTCCCACAGTCCAAAGACATGGTAGTTAGTGGGGTTAGGTTAACTGGTGATTCTAAATTGGCCATAGATCTCTCTGTGTTGGCCCTGCGACAGACAGACTGACGACCTGTCCAGGGTGTACCCTGCCTCTTGCGCTATGGCAGCTAGGATAGACACCGGGCCTCCGCAACCCTGAACTGGATAAGTGGAAGAAAATGGATGGATGGATTATCCAGGTTTGAGTTGCGGGGTAGCATTCTGAGCAGAGAAGCCCAGACTTCCTTCAACCTGGCCATCTCTTCCAGCGAGTCCTGGGTCTGTTCTGGACTCGCTGCCCGGTAGGACATGCCTAAAACACCTCACCCAGGATCCATCCTAGTCAGATGCCCGAACCACCTGAACTGGTTCTTTTCGATGTGGAGGAGCAGCGGCTCTACTCTGAGTCCCTCACAAATTACAGAGCTCCTCACCCTATCTCTAAAGCGGGTTTTATACTTTCCACGTCCCAGTGATGGACAGTGAGTGCGAGGGTCCATGTGCCTGCTTGTTTTTTGTGACCCTGAAAGAATTTACATTACAATGCACCAACTACGCATGCGACCAGCCAGTGGACTTCAAAAAAATATAACAGGAATGACTACTCGGCCGTCGGGTCTCCAGCTTGTCCGCAACCAAGTATAATCCATGCTTAAGGGAGAGCCCAGCCACCCTTTGAAGGAAACCCATTTCCGCCGCTTGTATCCACAACCTTGTTCTTTCGGTCACTACCCATGAGTCTTTGTGAAACAAATTTCCAACCATTTCAATGTACTCTCAGAGTTAACTGATGGAATAAGTTCAAATGAACCCTTGTCTGGTGTTCGGGTCTGTTGGACTCATTTTCAATGTTTACCAAAAGAAAAATTATGCGATTTATCATCATTATTTCAACCTCAGACTTCTTGGCTTTCGCTCATTTTGTGTGAAGAACATATAAAATAACATGTTTTCAGGGACTTCACACTGTAGCCCCCTCCTACACATTTATATTACACATGTGGTGTTCGGGTCCCCTGGACCCACAGGTCATAAAAATGTGGAGGTGCTGTGTCCCTTCACTCCTCGTATACAGCCTGCTGTTAGTTTGTGTGTGTCTGTGTGTGTATGTGTTTGTACATGCGTGTGTGCATGTGTGTTTCAGTTCCAGCACTGTTACATTTAAAGCACCTATACCTGTCTGCTCCCACATTACTGCACATTTTACCCACATTTGTCTTGCGGAAACCATTCTATATTGTCTCACACTATCCCAGCTGCAAATTGGAGGTAGGACACAACAAATAAATAGCTTTGCCTGTGTGGCTGCTTATCGATCAGGATGGTGAAAAGATTCTCTACTCAGTGATGTTAAAAGAGAGAAAGATGATGAAAAGATTTCAGAACACGAGTCTTTATTGGATAGGGCAGTGCAGATAGAAGACAGGAGGGTGGGTGATAGTTAGGGAGAATTCCACACAGGAAATGGTCTGGGTCAGACTCAAACCCAGGAGCATTTCCTGTGTGGCATGTGGGGACTCTAGCTTTGGATCACCTGCTCAACCAGGTAAGCTATAGCAACACCATCAAATCAGAGTCTGACAATAAACTCAAAGATGAGCAGTTAACTCAGTTAGCTCCAAAACAAGCCTGCCAGCAGCCAACAAGGAGAGAAATACTGATAATAAAAAAACGATGAAATTTAATGGTCTTCTTGCCCAAGGAATGAGCCACCCTACATGGCTGCCAATGTGGTGCAACCAAGGCCAACACAAATGCGGTTGTGCAGGACATCAAATGTGGTTTTGAGCTTTTCGTCCCAAATGCCATCTAGGCATCTGATCTAAAATCTGTTCTAGGACCAGTACCAAAAAAAAGAAGAGCTGCAATGTGTGTGGGACCAAGATAGTCAGAAAGGCACAATAGACATGCAACACACACAGCAAAACTACCCCTCATGTGTTGCATAGGCGGACTCGAACAGCCTCAGTGGGGCCGATACATAGAGTAGACTGACATGAATCTTTCTAAATCGGTTCAAAGAAGTAAACATCAGTAGTTATCAGAAAACATTCTTCATTTATATCTGTCCAAGATATTTGTTCAAGATAAACAAGTTGTTTTTTCCACTCATATCTTGGTTATGATTGATTTTTCTTTTTTACTACATTTTATCACAAAAAACAAATAGCACTTTTATTCATAAATGTGCTCTAACAGACACACTTATACACAAATGTGTGTGTGTGTGTGGTGGTGACATTATCAGCAGTGGCTGATTAATTTAATAATCAAAGAAAATAATAAATAATAAAAAAATTTTATAACCAGCTAATTTATTTAGGAAAAATGTCAAAAATTCTCAGTTTGTGAGGATTTGCTGGTTTTCTCGGTTTTATATCAATGCTGACTGGATATTTCGGGCTCTTGATCAGACTCACAAAGCAATCTGAAGATGTCACCTGTGGCTTCTAAAAACTGTGATTGCCATTTTTTGTAGAGTAAATTAAAGGTATTTTCAGCTGCTCCCTTATTTCTCAAGGGGTTGCCATAGTGGATGGAACTGCATATTTGATTTGGTACAGATTTTACACCAGATGCCCTTCCTGACACAACCCTCCCATTTATCCATTTATTAGTTTTGTTAAGCTCAAATACTTTAAGGGGTGAACTCTAATACCTCTATGCTGTTGTCCTACAGGTTAACTTTTCAGCTGGAGGACAAGACATGCTTGCATTTACCTTTTTAAAAATGCATGTGACAGCTGAAGTTCTAACCACACATTGTTCAGAATCAGAAATGTTTTCATTTAAAAGCTTTCTGTGTGTCTGTCTGTTTCTCTTTCTTTTTGTCTTGTATACACACTCGGGCGAACAGGCAACGCGAGCAGCACTCCCACGTGCACTTTGACAGCTTGTTGAAGCTGATATAATGTTAAAGGTCAGGCTTGTGTCTTGATCCAGACAGCGAGATGGATGAGGGGATCTCCATCTTATTTCTTCCACGGACCCTTCTCTCTCCAGATCTGACCTTTTGGATGACAACCTTGTGAAGAGCACTTCATGGGAGCACGCCGGGTCACTCCTGGGAAAATGAAGGGCTACAGGGAAAGAGGCTGTGAGGGGTGGAAAAAATGCAGCGTCAATTATCTCTCAAATGTCACAAGCTGCTTTTCAGAGGAGGGAAAACTTACACTTTCCTCTCCTCTTAAGGATGGCCTGGACTCACAGATTGTGTCATATTTTACATATAATTCACACAAAGGTGGAAGCTTTTAACATTTGCTCCTGCAGCACTGCAATCACCGAAGCCTTTTTTTTTTACAAATTGGTACAAACAAGATTTGCTGATGCAACATTTACATGCCACTTGATACAAGTGCTTCTGCCTTTGTGGTGAATTTGAAATACACTGTGCAACAGTTTGAGACATTTTAGAATAGATCACAGATCTATTTTGTAGTTTTGAGCCCTGTAACACCAAATGTATCATATTTGAGTTTTTGAGACCTTTACATCGTCAGTGTGATTTCTTTTCCCCCTGAAATCACCTGAATAAATTTCACAATAAATTTTAAGCAATAAATTGCACAAAAATGCCGGATGTAGCAAAAATGATACAAATTAAAACTCGTATATGCAAGTTACGCGAATTGATATTTAATTTATTTATTTTTTTTAATTTGTCCAATTATTTCATGGTTCAGGCTTTACAGGGTTAGAACAGCACATCTCCTCAGTACACCTGCACACAGTCTTAAAGGTATTTAGCAGGTCTGTTGTCTCATGCACCTTGGGGGCTTGATATTTTTCTTCTGTGGATTTGGTCTGTCTCTGTGTCATCATGTCTCTTCAGACTGGCTCTGTGGCCCTGCCATCTCTTGCCAGACTCCTCGTTCTTCTTATGGTTGAAGTTTTTAATAGAGCAATGGATTTTCAACATAGCATTTAAGCATACTAGCTTTCTTTAGAAAGCATAAATTATTTCTATTTGTACACAATAACAAAATTATTTCAGAAAAAAACAAAAATTACCAGGGTCAATATTATTAGCCCTCTGAAAAACTACCCTTTATATTGAGCCACAGCACAAAGCACTGCTGTGTAATGATGTGCTTTAACTCTGTAATGCTCAAAGCTTGTAAAATCAAGTTAAACCTGAGGGTTTTAACCTTCTGCAGATGGCAGACTGCAGACTTTTTATCCAGCAAAAAAGATACACAGCTGACTATTAGCATCTGGGGGCTAATAATTTTGACCCTGGTAGTTTTTGGTTTTTGTGAAATAATTTAGTTTTTCTGTGCAAAGTAAAATAATGTAAGCGTCCAAAATAAAACTAGGATGTTTGGAAAAGCTGTGTTCAAAATTCCTTGCTCTGTTTAACAGCACCTGGGAAATACTTTAAAAAAAATGAAATTTTCATATGGTGGCTGTATGCAAATGTATTTGTTTGAGTGCATTGTCATGCATCTTATGCCTCTCGAATGGATGGTGTGACAGATGGGAACAAAATGTCTTAAACCTTTACAGTGATCAATCACTAACAGGTGAATGGTCAGAGCTATTTTGTTTTGTTGAGAACCTACACAGTATTTAGAAATAGAAGTAATGATCGATTTTTAAGTAGATTCTAGGGATGGCAATGTCTGTCAGTTCCACCATTTTTGTTGATGTTGTTGCTATACAGACTTCTGTGACAGTTTGACATTCATTTTCATTCATGTCTCACAGACCTGCTGCCTTTTCTGTTCTTCTTTTGTTCCTTTTTGACTTCCTTCTTCATTTTCTCCCTATTTTTTCCCCCACTGTTGCTTTTATTTTCTTATATCCTCATTCTTACTTCTTTTCATGTTTCCCCATATCTGTTATTCCCTTATCCTGTCCACCTTACTACACTTTCCTTCTTTTTCCTATCTGCTTCCTTTTCCTATATCTGATAGTGTACAAATAAAATTGATGAATCCTAATTCTTTGCAATTTATTATATTTTACTTTTACTTAAGAGAAAATAAACTAATAAATAAACAATAAATAAATAAATAAATAAATAATAAATAAATAATAAATAATTACATAAATAATTGATCATTTTGCCCAGATGTTAAATATCAGTCTCTGTAAATAATGGTTACTTTGCTGTATGTCCTCTGGCTGTGCTCCTGTTTCATTATATAGAATTCATTCATGTTCATTTTGTAAGAGCACACAAATCATGCCAGCAGCCACTTGTAAATCTGTGTATTTAAAAGTACCTTTTAACACAGCCATTAGAGCAGCTGAGTGTTGTGAGGGAGTTGTGTTTTGATGATGTCAAAGTGTGCTGTGCCAGGACTTTCATCTCCCACTCCTGCTGGCTTCAAACGGATCTTTTAAATGTTTCCGTGATAGGCCGAGGTAACACACACCCGCCCTCTCGCTTCAGCCCAGCACGGTCCTCTCACAGCTCAATACGATGAGATAACAAAGTCTTTATTTAAGGCTGCCGAACCAGAAGTATCACAGACAAAAAAAGCTGAACTTTAATCTGGTCAATTCCATTTATAAAACAAAATTTTAAAAACAACAAATGTTACCAAATTGCTTTACAGTAAGTTCATTCATTTGACTGTTAGAATCAGGTGAAAACACAGAACACAATATAAAAATTCAAAAATACCTCTTAAACACATTAATCAATTAAAGAATCACAGGATCTGCTGTGGTCAAAACAGAAAAAAAACCAAAACAACTGTGTATACAGAATTACAGTTGCCAGACCCCTGGATGACATGACAAGATAAAGTGATGTTTTTTTGTCAACATGATAATACCGTAAAATACATCTAGTATAAGGAGAAAGGGTCTTTAAAGGATGAGACACTCTCCTCAGAGTAAAAGTGAAAATGTATTTGTTGTCACACTAGCATGACTACACTACTGTGATAGAAAGCTTTTATATATAAACTACATGATGTCCCACAGCTCTGCAGAGCAAGATATTAATCTAGCCACTGTAAATGTGATTGAATGAAAACTTTAGATTTCTTTTATTATTCTTTATTTAAAATATGATTTTCAAAAATTTATCGTTTTCAGTAGCTTTTCCTCCATTTTAAAATTTTATTTATTTATTTATTACCTTTATTTAACCAGAAAGTGAAACACCTGAGATTAAGAATATTTTTTGTGAGAGTCTACTGGGCCAAAATAATCAGGATTAAACTAACATGCTAACCTAGCACGGTGGAAGAAACCAGAGCTCCCAGACAAAATCCTCTCAAGCATGGGAATTACATACAAACTCCACACAGAAGGACCCTGCCTCTGCGGTGTACATGAATTAGGTTGTGCCTTAAGTTAATATTTTAAAGAATACATCAGCATTGTGGGAAATATGTTCACTTTCTTGCTCATGAGCAACAAAAATGAAGAACAGAAGAATTAATGTCTCTATATTTAATATAAGCCAACAGTAGTCACCTACCATCACCTTTAATGCTGACAGATTAATACATGTAGTCTGATTAATCCAGCCAAAAGCCAGTGCATTAACAAAAATCAAATTGTGGTTGTACAGAGGATTATGTGCTAGATTATTTAAAACAAAAAAACAAACAAAACACTTTTGTTAGGTTCAGTTCAAAAGTACACAAATACAAACACCAGGACGCACACAAGCAGAGGTGTATACTGTGGAGGAAGTTCAACACAGCCAGGCTTTCTTTGTGTTAGCTGGCTTGACAAAACCTAAAACTCCAGTCAGAGATAACAGGGATCATAACAGCAGTCATCAACTTTCTCTGTTAAGCTTGTTTTCTGCTTCAGGCTCTGGTTGCACTCATGTAAAAAGGGGCATTTCACTGGTCATATTACTTTTCTTTGCACAAAATGACTCCTATGAGTGACACCTACTTCAATCAGAAATGTTATCAGGTGATGATGATGTAATATAAAATATATATATATATATATATATATATATATATAATGTAAAAATATGTTGCAAATAAGACAAGAGATTAATGCTGCAGAAAATCTGTAATTTTGGGATTTAGTGCACAGAGCATTGAAGTAAACATTTAAATTAGAGTTAATTAGTTTAATGCTGAGGGCGCTGTGTGTGCTGCTGTTTATATCTAGCGTGACAGCTGCTCATCAGAGCTCTGAAAATTTAAACTGGATGCACTTAAACATTAAAGGTTACTGGCCTAATAAAGGAGACATGGAAATTGTTTTAGTTTGTCACCAGATAAAAATGAAATTAATTTGATTGTTTGAACAGGTATTCTTGGTGTGTGTTCTGTGTTCTAGTAGCTGCAATTCAAGCAGCGTTAAAGAGACTTAGCAGCAGATTAGAATCAAGTACAAAAATATTTGTAAATTTTCTGCATCACCAAATCAGTAGCACATTCCAGTGACAATGTGAGTTACTATTTGGCTGCTTTTACAGCTGGGCTTCCTTTGTGATGTTACGGCTTAAGAACTTGCATATATATAAAACCTATTTGCCCAGCAGAGACTCTATATTTCCCTTAAAACCCTTAAAATGCTGTAAATAAAAGAATTAGTGAAAATGTGGTGCTTCCACACTGTAAAGAAAAAAAAAAAAAACACCTTAAAAAATGTTGTGGTAATTTTGTGCCAGTACCTTATAAATTTTTTTTTAAGTTTATGGGCATGTTTGTAAATGGCAAATAGTAAAATTCAATGCATTTATCATTGTATTCATGTATCAAATATGATACACTTGGCGTTAAAGGGTTAAAATGGTACATTGTACAGTATTTTTTATTTTTTTCAGTGCTGCCAATTTTAAACCGAAACTCAACCAGGTTATGCATTCAGCATAAGTTACTACAGTGATTTAGCCAGGTAAAAAGCATGCCACCCCTCAGAAAGGGCTCACTGGGCTGATTGTACACAAAGAAATTAGAGGAGGGCAGACAGTTAAAGACACATGAAACAAAAACACTGGAGACACACAAGATAAGAAATACGTTTGAAATAAAACAGGGAAACAAATATTAACCAAAAGTCAAACTTAATATAAAAAGTAAACACAGACAACTTCTTGCTCCTAAACGTCATATTTTGCATGTATTAAAAATACAATATGCTAATGAGTGACGTTTGTAAGTACTGGAAGGTGGATATTTGTTTTAGCTTTTAGCCAAGCTTTTTGGGTAGTGGCTGTTACTTTTTATTAAACAAACAGACTAAATACATATAAGCCATTATTTGTGTTTGGTGTAACGCGTTACTGTAATCACATTACATTTTTTTGTAACACAGTAATGTAAAGCATTACTGAACTGAATTCAGTAATCACATTTTAGTTACTAAGCAAGCAATTATTTTGTTACTTCAACTAGCTACATAAAAAATAATGTAATGTGCCTATTTTTTCCCTGAGCACTTTAGTTACAATCAGCCAGCTTCAGTTCGTGTGCAGGAAGGAGATAATTGGCAGAGCGATCTACAACTTTTGAGGAGTGGAGATATAAACATTGCTTTTTCTTATTCCACAAAAGGTAAAGGGCAATCTGCACTCAGGCCACAATAACTATTCAGTGCTGGTAACACCACAGACTCTTTGCAACCACCTGCAAAGACAGCATGCATCAAAAGCAGGTAATAAAAGCAGTGATGAGCATTGTAGCATTGTAGTGTCCATTTCTAGGTGTACCTGTTTCTACAGTAGAATCACTGTGGCGATAATTGTCAAGTGCTTTATGAGCTGGTTTTCACCTTAGTGTCAGTACTTAAACAGCAATAGGACTACAGCCTGTAGGACTGAAGTATTGTAACAAATTACATTCTCCAGGGAGCAACTAAGTAATGCAATGCATTCCTTGTAAAACAACGTGGTGTCTAATACATTACTTATTTTAAGTAACATCCCAACAACACTAGGTATTAGTCTAACTTCATTAATTGGAGGCTAATGAAAGCACCTCTTCTATAAATGTTGCTGTCTTTCCTGCAAGACTTCACGTGTTGCCTTGAAGAAAGCAAAATGCTTTCAAAACAAAGGTTTGGTCTCACTATTTAGAGCTGATGTTGATAATGTGCCAAAAAACATAAACAGACAAGAGCTGTCTTTAAAAGCTGATCTGATGAAACATAGCCTGAATTTGATGAAACACTTGGATGTGTGCTGACTAAATTAAAGAGCAGCGAGATGCAGTGTGTGTGATTGTATGAAGAGCTCTTACTGTATGGACGGCAGCCAGCGAGGAGCTTCGTCTCCTGTGAGCCCTCTCATCCTTCTAGTTGGACGCCCACACAGTACAAAAACACCTCCGTATTAAACTCATTGTGGCTGCCCAGCATGGCAGTGTGACTGGAAATGTTTAGCAGAAAATTGATGTAAACACTTAATTTCTAAACTTGTAATCAAAACCATATTTTTAGGTGACTTCAAGTGGGACATGTAATTGCCCCCTTCCTGATTTCTTAGTTTTTTTGTGGATTTTTCACACTTAAATATTTCAGATCATCAAACAGATTTTAATAATAGACAAAGATAATCCAAGTAAATACAAAATACAGTTTTTAAATTATTTAATTTATTAAGGGAAAAAAGCTACCCAAACCTACCTGGCACTATAAAAAGAAAAAGTAATTTCCCCCTGTTGTTAAATCATGAATTAACTGTGATTAACTACATTTTTTGGAAAGCTGAGTTCAGTTTCACTAGCCACACCGGCAAAAACGGCATCCATGGGAGAGTTCCAAGGAGAAAACCACTGCTGACCACAAAGAACACAAAGGCTCATCTCAAATTTGCCTAAAAACATCTTGATGATCCCCAAGACTTTTGGGAAAATATTCTGTGGACTGACGAGACAAAAGTTGAACTTTTTGGAAGGTTTGAGTCCCGTTGGTGAAAAACTAACACAGCATTTCATAAAAAGAACATCATACCAACAGTCAAACATGGTGGTGGTAGTGTGATGGTCTGGGGCTGCTTTGCTGCTTCAGGACCTGGACGACTTGCTGTAATTGATGGAATTCTGCTCTCTACCAGAAAACCCTGAAGGAGAATGTCCGGTCATCAGTTCGTGCCTTAAAGCTCAAGCACACTTGGATTAAACAGCAGGACAATGATCTGAAACACACCAGCAAGTCCACCTCTGAATGGCTAAAAAACCCATAATGAAACCAAAATGAAGGTTTTGGATGGGCCTAATCAAAGTACGGACTTAAATCCAATTGAGATGCTTTGGCATGATCTTAAACAGGCCATTCATGCTGTAAAACCCTCCAATGTGACTGAAATAAAACAACTCTGCAAAGAAGAGTGGGCCAAAATTCCTCCACAGCAATGTGAAAGACTCATTGCCAGTTAT
>VUQS01032320.1:0-17371 GCA_015108495.1 Heterochromis multidens | reverse complement strand
CACAGTCACCTGACCTGAAACCCAGTCGAGATGGTTTGGGATGAGATGGACCGCAGAGTGAAGGCAAAAGGGCCAACAAGTGCTCAGCATCTCTGGGAACTCCTTCAAGACAGTTGGAAAACCATTTCAGGTGACTACCTCATGAAGCTCATTGAGAGAAGTCCAAGAGTGTGCAAAGCAGTGATCAAAGCAAAGGTGGCTATTTTGAAGAATCTAAGATATAAAACATGTTTCGGGTTATTTCACACTTTTTTGTTTACTACATAATTCCATATGTGTTCATTCATAGTTTTGATGCCTTCAGTGAGAATCTACAATGTAAATAGTCATGAAAATAAAGAAAAAACATTGAATGGGAAGGTGTGTCCAAACTTTTGACTGGTAGTGTATAAATATCTCTGTTGCACTTGCCACCCATAACCTTCACTTCCTTTGTGAACAAAGCTTAATCATTTGTCACCTGGGCAAATGATTAAGCTTAAAAACAAAAAAGAAAGGAAAAAAAATATAACCTGCAAACTTATTTTTTTGGACAGCATAGTCACTTACTTTCACATGACAGTGCTGACCTGGAAGTCATTTTGCCAGCTACTTTACTTTAGCAATCATAGCAGGCCAACATTTCAGCTTTACTGACTCTTCACTGATAATTGGGTCAGTCTGTCCATGTGGAAACAAGCGACAATCCAAACATTTGAAAAATACCAAATACATCAAGCTGACTGTTAGGGATAAAATAAAAATAAAGAAAAAAAAAGAAACCTAAATAAATTTTTCATTTAAGGGAGGGGTGCAGTCATAATGCTCAAGGTCCCAGGAATAAGCTGATACAGAATAGAGTACATGATAGTCTTAGAAAGATGGGAATTGGGTAATTTTAACAACTTTAAAGTTACTTTATATTATGACTTCCATCCATCTATTTTCATCTGCTTATCCAATTCAGGGTTGCAGGGGGGCTGGAGCCTATTCCAGGGTACACCCTGGACATGTTGCTAGTCTGTCACAGGGCTAACACAGAGAGACAGACAAACATTCACACCTATGGGCAATTTTAGAATCACCAATTAATCTAACCCCACAACTCCACACTTAAAGGTCCTGACCTGATGGTGGAGTTGAACCCAGGACCTTCTTGCTGTGTAGCAACAGTGCAAACCACTGCACCACTATGCTGCCTCATTCTGGTGAAATAAAGGTTATAACATAATCCTCCTTAAACTAAACCAGTCTTATATTGGCTGGCATAATGTGTGATGAGTATGTAGCAGCTGATGCTGCCAGATGGACAAATAACTCATGAAGTCACCATCTCTATTAAACATCTTGACACCACCACACACTCATCCTGTCTCCTACCTCTGATAAACCATTCAGGAAGAGTTCACTGGGTGCTCTTTTTCAGTTTCATTTTCATATGTAGGAAAAAAACAACATAACCACAGTCCACTGTGATTACTTTTTCTTGGCTTAATGGGATACTGAAGAGAAATGCTAAGAAACTGGACTATGTTTGCTGTTTGACTTTTTCACATTTGCTGAACCAGTCTGGAAGATTCAAACTAGCAGCTGGAACACTTAATTCATCTTCAAATATATCTGAGAGATGAATGGCAGAAGAAGACTATGTTTAGAATAGTTTATTATATGCATTATATGCATGACAGTTAGTTTGCATGATAAAATGATAAGAATAATGTTAAGGGCAAGTACCACCACCATTACGTGTTTAGTAACAGATTTAAAAAAAAATATGCTCCTGAATAAATAAATGTAATGCACTTACACAAATATGCTTGTAGTATTACTGACCACTCAAAGCACTTTAGAGTAAAAGACACATTTTAACCATACAGCACTTTATTCTATAAGCACTTTATTCACCTCACGTCCATAGCAACTCTAGAATTACCCATTAACCTAACATACGTGTCTTTGGACTGTCTGGAGAAGCCAGAGTAACTGACAGAACCCACGCTGGTATGCAGACTTCACATATAAAGGCCCCAGCCAGGGTTAAAACCCAGAACCTGCTTGCTGTGAGGCAGCAGTGCTAACCACAGTATCACCATGTTACCCCAGCAAATGAAACTGCAGACACAGAAATCAGAAGGGTACGAGAAAGTGGTGCAGTGGTCCTGATGTGGGCAGGAAACCTAACTTGATCCAAAGCCACAAACTAAAGTTCACATGAAATCAGATTTGGCTGGGCTAAGGAGGATGTTGTCAGTTCATGCATGTCAGAAAACAAAAAAACAGATGAGAAAATAATGCATTTTAAACATAAAAACATAAAGAAAGAATGGAATCAGTTGTATGAGAATAGAAATGCATTTAGTCTTTGAATCTGGCACATGATGCTGTTATACTTAGGACTTTCTAGGGTCAATGCTGCCTCTCTGTGGGCAAAACACAACATGGCAAAGAGATGCTTGCAATTACCAGGAACCAACAAACAAACATTCATCCATCCACAAATCTGTTGTCTTCCTCTTATCCAGTTGAGGGTGGGGGTGCAGGAGTACACCATAAACAGGTGAAGACTGGTATCTAAATCAGTATTTGTCAGTCAGTCTACTTTGCACAAAAATAGCTGGTAGAAACTTCCTCCAAAGAGCTACTTTTTAGTTTTATACTTTGAGTACATTACACTGGGTGTACTTTTTCCACTTTTACCAGAGTATCTGTGCTTGTACTTAAGTGACAAATGTGTGCACTTTTGCCACCTCTATTTATAAGATAGTGAAACATCATTGCCTATTTTATTATTCACAGAAAATACATTATGGCTAGATGTGTCTAAAATGAGACATTATTAAAGGCATATCTATCAAATATTGTAGCTTAGTGTAGTTTAATTTTCACCAGTTTTCAAATACACACCAAAAAAATCTGATTGGGAAACTATTTTCATTGTTTTATATTTGATAGACATTCTTTTATACTATGTTCAAAACAGCAACTTTTACTTTGAAGGTGAACTGTCTCTGTTTCCAGTTTGCTTTATGCTTTTTAAGATTTTCATTGTACAAGTTGGATAATGAACAATCTTGTACTTTGGTGTGCCAAATTGCATTAGATGTCTTTATCTAGAGCAATAATAAGACAAGCAAAGCTTACACATTGTTTAGACAGCGTTGGCAATTGAAGAATGAATTCACACGTCAGTGTACATTTCCATTAGCACAATGGAAATAGGAAACACCACTCAAAACTGGCATTTCTCATTATACAACTTCAACAACTGCAAATGAATTGTACTTCATACACAGATTTGTAATCGCTTGTAATCAGTGTTGCAGTTGTGGCCAATTTAGTTAGTGCAAGGCAAAATAAATAGCTCGGGTTTTTTGTGAAATACACGTTTGCATATTTTTTTAGAGTTAGATGTTTAGAGCGAAACCAGTCTCATGGTAATATGAGACCAAATATAAAACAAAGAATGCATATAAGACATGGATGTAACCACTGGGATGTAATTTTGACTATCAGCATCTTGATTTTTTCAAGCTGGACATGATGAGGGATGGCTGGATCTGACTGAGAACGCACTGTGCGTTCACACAGTAGTAACTTGTCTTGTAAATTTTTATCTCTAAATGGGAGAATAAAATATGAAATGAACATCATATTGTATTAAACAAGACTTTATACTAACAACCGAGACCACATAAACTCATCAAGATAAGGTTTGCAGAGTTACAAATTAAGTGAGCAAAAGGATCCTTTAGTGATAGACTTCTATACTGTCTTCTGATTTTGGCAACCAGAGGAATCACCCCCTGTTGGTCATTAAAAAGATGCAGGTTTAAGACACTTACACATTAGGTTTTTATTATTTGGATCTGTTTGCTACATCCATTTTTTTCTGTGTTAAGCACATTGAGTTTACATGTAATGAAATGCTACATAAATAAAATTGTCATATATATGTAGACTTTATATATATATGTAAGTCTAATGAATCAATGATATTGAGACAGTTGCCAGGAAACAGAGGGAACCACCTGGCTTTGTCCAAAAGTAAAAATCCACCTGTCAGCACATTTAAAGTGAACTTACAGTAACTGTAATAAACATTTAGTGTTATTAACACACTTAGCTAAACATCATCAACTTCTATCTGTTGTTTGCATGGGCACTGGTCACATAAATTAAACATGGGTGTGACCAAAAAATTAAAAAAAGTCTAACACATAACCATGAATAAAACCACAACTTGTAGTTTTTATGCTTTTCACAAATGCAAGGAGTTGCTGGTAGGCAGACATTTCTACAGAGCCAGGATCTGTGTACAGTATAAAGTATAAAAGCCAGAAATTTAAACCACTCCTGAAACCTTAAATTCCATATGCCTGATGCAGCAACATACCCTGCACCCCCCCTCCCCATTTGTGTTAATTTTTGCACACTATGTAAGTTTTTAGGTAACCTGAGTTAACCATTCATAAAAGAGTTTATGAACTGTAGTCAGTTGTTTTCTTAGTATTTAGTAAACCATTTATTAATGGCTTATGGATAAAAAAACAACCTTTGGGTTTGTAACTTATAGTTTCTTAAGTAGACCATTTGACGACATTACCTTGCCCTGCAATCCTTTTTCACAGTGTAGGTAATGAAACAGTCTCCCAAACAAAGAGCTAAAAAGTAAGGAGAAATGCCATGTTAGCAGAGGATTTTTCCCCATCTGGTGGTCCTTGTCACAAAGTGATGCCAAAAAATTTAACAGCAACATCTGTTTATGATGAAATTACTGCAGTGAAAACACTTTCAAATGAAAAGAAAGCTTTATGTAATGAATAGAAAAAAATTATCTTTGATGTTAGAAAGAAAAAGCAGCTCAGCTTTTAATTAAAACATTTATTTGATCCAATTCTTTGGAATGTAATAGTCAATGATGAGAGTCTGAGACAACAGAGACAGATGAGTCTGAGTGTTGACCAGAAAGTCAAAGTACAAACAATACTATTAGTCACGTAAGGCCTCACTGCTTTCCAATGTTTTTTTTTTAACTTTCTCATTTCCTTTCTTTTTTTCTAGATTTGAGACAGCAAAATTACAGAAACAGTACTGAAAATAAAACATTTTTCTTGTCATACAAAGAAAAAAAATTAAAACATTGGCACGTACATCAGTGACAGTACAAAAACACAAGGTGATATTATACCAAGTAAATAAAATTGTTACTTTTCAAAGAGATGCATATAAGCTTTTTCGAGAATGAAAAACATCTCTGTAAATTGTATATTTCAGAATTATAACGTAGTCTTCTGAAACTGTGTTAAAAATAAGCAACAATAACACTGTCCTCTCCCTCCTTCTTCCTCTCTTTTTGCAAATCAACATCATAAACACATAGATTTTTTTATTTTTAAATATATCAGTGCAACATTTGTTTTCACGTTGAGTGCTGCAGCATCCTTTTGAGTTTAAAGGGGGAGGATATCTTGTCTGGTTATTTTTCTGTAATGAATGTGCAGGTAAGACTTTAGCAAGATGAAGAAATATAAGAACAAAGCATGAATGCCTCAGCAGTCAGCACACTTCAATTTGATTGTGGATGCTTACTGAATAGCTACTGAGAAAAAATTGAGAACTGATGCTTAAGTGACAACTGTGTCACTTCTCATTTTGAGTTGTGTGTTGACTCATAATGCTACATTAAAAATAGGTAGACTTACCATCTATGGTGCAGTAAAACAGGAAACAAGCAGGGCAAAATGTCAATGTCAATCACACCTGCCTAGTGGGTTTTTAATAAGTTTTGTATATGTACATTTTGCCCCAACTTAAGGGGCGTTAAATCAGAATATTCCTGTTTATGAACATTAAACATCTGTTGGAGGTTGTCAGATAGTTAATGACTGGTAAAATTTTTCTCCAATACTTTCTCTATACAATGTTTTAAACAAGAGACCCGTATAACAACAAGTTCAGCTAAAAAGCTAAAGCACAACAAAGCAGTCTTTATAGAACAATACTTGTTGTTCTTAGTTTTTAACCAGTTTTCACAGAAAAATACCCTGATTTTACTTCACAAACGCCAAGGTTGGTAAGTGTAAAGGTTTACTATAGTTTACAGTAAATAAGGCCAAAAAATGCTTTTTTAAAGTCAAAATTAACTCAAATTTGCAGATGTTCTTAATTCTAAAGTCCAGTCTCATCTAAAAAAGAAAGTAATAATTTGTCAGGTCAATAATGGATGCTGTTAGACCCTAAAGAGACTTGAAGAGACACTTGAAGTTCATCAGAAGGCTCCCAGACCACTGCGCACACTTCTGCTTAAAGGTGTAGCAGTCTCACTGTGTACCAGTGGTTTTCAAAAATAGTCATAATAATCCATCCTCAACTTGTTGTCAGCATCTTTACAGTACTGAGGTTGTCTGTTTTACCCTGTACAAAAAATGCCATCTCTTCTTTCGAGGCATATCTGATGCGTTTCTCCTTAATCTCACTTACATAGCTGTAAAACACAAGTAAAAACCAGAGGATGATGAAATTCACAAAACCAGAAACATTTCTGTATCTTTTTCTTTTTCTATACATTATCAAAATTTAAATGACAAACAGTGAAATTTCTTTCAGCATAGAAAGGATGCTGCAGCACTGGTGTCTTTCTCTATAAAGAGGGCGCTCAAATATATTAAAACCTATGTACAATATGTTGGATGTGTCATGTGCCATGAAAATGAGGCATTCGGGGCTCCCTACACATTGTCCATCTGGAAAATTCCATAGTTTTCACAAATTTTCCTAAACGTCACCTAGATTTTAAAAGTGTGTCAGTGCCACTGTCATCGAGGCATGAGGATCTACAGAGCTACACCAACACGTGTGATATTTGACAACACACTACAACACTAAAAAGTTTGTAGGTTTATTATCACAATGTGGAAAAGTAATTTTCTCTGGATTTTTTTCACATCTGTGTAGGAACCCCAGATGGAACACCAGCTTATGGGGAAACAACCAGCAGAAAAAAAGGCAACAGAAAAACTGGAGGAAAAAAAAAAGGCACTGTCGGAACTAGACGCAGGTCAACAGGCAGGGACAGGTCCCCACTTAACACACACACACACACACAACACACACACACACACACACACACACAGACACATAAAGATGCGTGCTTATCATGTATACAAACATCACTGTAATGATACACAGGTCTACAGCCAGACTACTACTCATACACACCTTACATGTGATGCACACACACACACACACACACACACAGACTTTCATGCACAGATGGGGACGGGGACATTCGGCCAACAAGAGCCAGATATCACAATAGCATATTTCAAATAGTCTGCCTGTTCTGTGAAACAATGACATCTGAAAGAAAAAAAGAGAAAAAACCCCCAAAACAAACAAGCAAACAAACATAAAAAACAGATCTTTCCATAAAAGTACACAAACGATACTTTCATCTTAATTGGTCTCAACACCAGCATGTGATTACATGAAATCAACAAAGCACGCTGAAAAACAAATAGAATCCTTAGTTTTCTTCTTTTTTTTTGTTTGCTGTACAGATTCTTTATACACAGTGCCCCCTGTAGGTGAGTCCCTTCCACTGCTGCTCCTGAGAAATAAAATTACATCGGCTCACTTTCAGCCCACCCTGCCATCCCATTGGTGGCTTCAGCCCTGTGTTCCACTTTCTTGATTGGCTGCATCAAACATGTCCATGAGGAGCAATTGCAGCTCCATCCCCCTTTCAAACTCACGCCTCTGAGTAGTTAGTCTGTCCATTCATCTTGTCCTTCTTTAGTTTCACACCATCTACCAGCTCAAAGTTATAGTTTTCAAGGGCAGATAAGTTCCTATCTGTCATGCTGCCCTGTGAGCAAGCGCAATACAGGACGACACCGCATATGGCGCCCAGGAAGACGCCCAGAGCTGACATGGCGATGATGGTGATGAGGATCGGGTCCAGGGTCTTTAGCATGTTTCCCGGGCTGCCGAGTTGACTGTTTTCTTGTGAGTAGGTGTCCATTGCTGCAAAATACAGAAATATATTCCAGTTAAAACATTCACAATAGAAGCAGATGAATACAGACTCCTGATGCCAGTGTCAAATGTAATGTAGAAAGTCACTTCACTGATTATGGAAAAAAAGTTTTTAAAACACATCTTTCAGATGATTCTAAATCATAATCTCTGCATTCTTTATTTTTAATAAGAGTATGATTATGTTAAAAAACAAAGCAGAGAAAATTATCAATTTGTACCTGTTACAAGAGAGACATGATTTTTTTTTCTGTTGGAAAGATCTAAAAAAGCCTGTCTGTTGTTTGCTAGGTTAAACAGCTGTCTGATCATGCCTGATAACTGAATCTCCTTTCTTATATTTCTGAAGAACTGTGAACTTGGGGAAGCTTTGGAAACTTGAAGATGACTTACACAATAGGGTCTGCTGATGTAATTCCTATGTCTAATACTACTTACAGTGTTATAACCACGTTTTTTCTTCCGTTAGGGAAGGAGAAGCAGATTTATATTTATGTTTGTGTTTTATTCTTTAGTAAATGTCTATACATGTCTATAAAAATAAAAGGTTTAGAGATCAACAGTACAGTACAGTAAATACTCTAACAGGCTTCAGAGTATATAGGACCACTCTGTTTCATGAATTATTTACATCGAGAAAACAACAACAACAGATGTAGTTCTTTGAGGCAAGTAAAACAAGCAAACAAAATAACATGCTAACACAACTGTTATTCTTATTCTGGCATCAGTTTAATTTTTTACATCACCAGTTACACTTTGTAAAGGCAGAGACAACACTGGAAAGCCTGTGGAGAAGTGTCCAATAAAAAGTGTATGCACTATTTATTGGGCACCAATACAATATGTTCAATACTTACGCAGGATGAAGATCTCTGTTGGTGGAGATGTAGGAGGTTTTGGATCTGGAGTTAAAAAAAAAAACAAGAGATTCTCTGTTTGCATACAATGCAGAAGCAGGGCTAGTATTAACCTACATTGCCAGTGCTGACATTTTATCTCTTTCTCTCTACAATTTTTGGACGACATCCCTGACAAAAACGTTTTTGTCCTCTTCATCTTGGTGTTTTTAAACAGGCAATGATGAGTGAGGGGTGGATCTGACTAAAAAAAACACATAGATACGGTAGTGACTTTCCACTTATCAGGCTGTGGCCTGCCTACTCAATCAGAAGTTAAAAACGGTACTTGTATTTTCTGTGATATTTTTTTCATTGGCCTAACAAAAATATTTACTCTTAACTTTTGATCACATTTTTGAGTGGGCCGATCCCACACCCCATCCATAGCTACACTGGCCTGGCACAGAAAAAAAGCTAAACACAATTCAACAGTGCAGTATCAGTCTTAAAAACATGACTATCATTTTTGATGTTAAGTAACACTGAAATACACACCTTTGCAATCCTCAGTGCTGATTCCATCCATGATCTGGATGTTGTCCACAGCTATGTGGCCTAAGCTGCGTCGGTCTGCGACGCCTTCCACCACCACCTGTAAAAAACAAAACAGTCTTTCATATGCATTTTCTGATACAGGACAACAAAAAAGAGAAGGTTAATCATCTAGTAAAGAAATATCCCTAATTGTGTGCTTTGGGGGAATATTAAAAGGTGTGATACACAACCTGCTGTGTATAAGTGGAAAAAAAAAAGCTGGCTTTGGGAATTTTTGGTGGCTAAATTGTTAAGGTGCACATTATAATCCCAGCATCCACACTTTGCTTTTTGGAGAGATAATCTTTGCTGCAGATCATACCTTTCTTTCTCTGCCCTTAACCTACTTTCTGTTTACACTGTTGACCATCAAATAAAGGCAAAAATAATCCCAAACATCCATCCTAATGGTGAGTTCAGACCACAGACGAAGCAAAGTTTTCGCACAGTGCGATACAAAGTCTATGGAAATGGACAACTTGCACAACCTTTTATCTCTTCTGACTTTACAAATCTAAACAATGTGAGACTATAAAAAAGCCAGTATTTTCTTGAACATCAACAGAAAATTGTAAAATGTAGAGCTGGTAGAGCTCAAAAGTCAAAAGTTTTCTGACTCAGGAATGACTGTGTTACAGTTATCAGTAGTATAGTTCTGCTTTGTTTCTGCTTCATTGCAGCAAGGAAGGAACTTGACCAATAATAATATTAAAGGACAAGTTTCAAGTTTCCAGCTGCTCCCACCATGCATGTTTTTGTCTTTTGACACAAATACTTCTGTTTTGACTTTGGCAGAGATTGGGAACATTTGAAGTCCAGTCAGAATCTCCTTGCTGTCAGATGACTGTTTTAACCTCACACTCTGCCTTCACAGTTTGTTGTTATTTAATCTCTTCAGAAAAACTGTTCAACTGGAGAAGGAAGGACCTAAAAATAACAAAAACTTGGAAGTCTTACACTAAAAGCTCTAAATGATCACTTTTAAACACAATTTATTGTCATATTTATTCCAGTCTCTCTCTGCTGTCATTTTAAGGTACTTTACATCCAGATCTGTATTACCTGATAGGAGATGCTCGAGTGTGGCAGTATAACTCTTCCCTCCCTCCACCGACTGCCCTGATGGCCACTGAGTGTCCACAGGATCTGCCCCTCCTCTGCCTCCTTCCTGTGTTTGATGTGAAGCGCTCCTGCATGTTCACCAAACATGTGATACCAGAACGACATGCACAGGTCCGAGTCTGGTGAGGTGATGGGCAGGCTGGCCAACCTCGCCACCTTCTCTTCTTTGTCCTCATCTTCACCAGTTTTACTCAGTATATCTGAGTCAGTCAGCTGCATGTAGATGAAGTTCCCAGGTTGGCCTGCAGGGGGCAGGAGAAGACAAGGTAAGAGGTGACTGTGATGTTAGAGGGCTTCTGATAGCTTTTCCTATGCATTACTGCTGATATTACTCTTTTAAATGCATCCCTGAATCTAAAAATGCAGCCAGAAATGCTGTTTTCTATACATTTTTAATGAATACAAGCTTCAATATGACTGAGCGCAAACATCAGTGACAATAAAGGGCTTCTAAAACTCCCAAGCCTTCATTACATTCATTTTACTACATTCAGTTGATTGCTTTCTGTGAACTTTCTCCAAACGTTTAACTGTCTTTTCATAAAGTGAGTGCTTGATAATAGCTGTGTTACTGCTTAGTATCAAGCTTTAGAAACCCAAAAGACATGAGATTCAAGAATCTCACAAGGTTTTCTGGTGAAAACAAAAGGCTCATACTTCAGGAGAAAATCTGACTTGACATCACAAAATACTCATTTTTTACTGGTGATCTGGTTAAGTCAAGAAATCAAGGTGAAATCATTCATTTTAGAGCTGCAGCTACTGCTGCTGCTGTCTCCACAGAAACATCCATCACATACATCAGGCTTGAATGGAGAGAAGGACAGAGAGCTGAGGCATGTTGATGAATTTCAGTGCTATATGTCTTTTAACAGTCAGGGTTTTCAAGGCTGTTCATTCCTTTTGCAAAAGGTGTTACAGCACATAACATCTACGAGTCCCATTCTGTTCTATGCAGTGTAGAACATCTTCCATGTATATGATGAATAGTTGTTTCTTTGCAAAGCTGCTGCTCTTAGTGCATGTTTCAAGGTGTTATTTACATTGTATGCATGATAAAATGATTGCATTGACTGTAGTGTGTTACTGTAGGGTCTTTACCTTACAATATAAAGTCCCTTGAGATGACTGTTGTTGTGATTTGGTGCTATATAAATAAAATTGAATTCAATTCAATTCAATTGAATAGTGTGTTGATGATTTTGTGATTTTATTTGTGTCTAATCCTGATTTTGTGCCATATAGTGGCTTTCACACAAGATGTGGTCTACTGATGATGTCAGTGTTCAAAACCTCTAAAGAGACAGAAGAGGAGTAAAATATTCTGCAGAAAAACAGTGTCTGTTTTTCTTATTAGCTTAACTACTAAGCTTTAATAGCTCCATAGAGCTATTGGAGGGAACACATAATAAATCTATACTGTGTTTACACACATTGCCTACCAACAACAAGCTACTTGACTATTAAACCACACACCTGGCCTGTCTATTTAAATGGAGACAGATTTCCAAGTAAGGCTTTGTTTACATACTCACACTTGAGTTGTATAATTCACTGAATTCAGACACACGATCAACTTTTCCTCCACTGCTTGGGCAGCTTTCACATTGTGCGGTGGTCAAAGTTCAAAATTGTTCAGACTGGCTGAACTTGGTGTGCTCACATGTCACAAATCATTGCTGTGCCACAAAAACAATTTGAATGAATGGGTTTCAGAGTGCAGAGGCGCAGTTGTCCCATCTTGTAAGAGAGCCCCTCACCAACTCATCACAATTGCATCTTGTCTTCACAACAATATAGTATGTAAGGATTTGTATTACTGTCCTTGCTTATTAGGGCTGAATTAAAGTTGTATAGTGGGTTCAGTGGTAACTGTGATTTAAAATTTCAGGAAAATATCCCATACAAACACGATTTTTGTTAGACAGAGACACAAGGTGCGATCACAAAGCTCAGCGACTTTGTGATTTAAAGTTAATTTAAATTTGCTCCATCTCTCCTTATATTTTCAAGCCAAGCTACTATTTTTGGATTTCTTCCACTGTCTCATAACAGCAACCTTTCAACTTGAATATAATTTCTTTGAAGAGGAAGATGCTGCAGGCAAACAAATCTGGTGAGTAGGGCCAGTAGTAAGCAATGATTTTGTTGGTGCAGCCAGAATACTCCCACAGTATGCCTGCGCATGATGACACGCACCACAGTTTGGACCAATTCTGACAACTCTTCTCCATCAAACTCATCAGGAAGTTATAGCAGAACTCTGTGATGCCGGTCTAACCCCGAGGGATGAATTCACAGTGCACAACTACAAGAATGTCAAAAAGAAAAAACAAAGAAACACAAGCATGCTTCTGGTTCTGCTTTTGATTTGATCTGCTGCTTTCAGCTGTGAAGACTCTGGACTGTTCCATTGTAAAACTTGGTGGGAGACCCCACTCTTATCACGAGATCCTTATTGGGAAGGTTGGGTCAGTTTTACACACAAAATGTTTGCTGGCTGAGAAGGTCTGAGGTCCATGATGGTAGATGGGCATGGGGTAGTGGTCAGAATAGAGATGACAAATTTAAACAGAGTATGGTTTTTGATATTTATGGATGAGTTACTGCCTCAAGTGGAGGAGTTCAAGTGTGTTGGGATCTTATTCCAAGTGGAGGTGGGAAACTGACAGACTCATTGGTCCAGCATCTGTAGTGATGTGGATGCTATTGTGGTCCATTGTGGTAAAAGACAGCAGAGTTTGTCCCTTCCACCCTCACCTGTGGCCACAAGGTGTAGGTACTGACCAAAAGAATAGGCTCACCGATACTAGCAGTGGAAATGAGATTCAATCAGAGGGTTTCTGGTCTCAGCAATAGAGACAGGGTGAATAACTTGGTCATTTGGGAGGGGCTCAGGGTAGAGCCACTGTTCCTCCACATCAAAAGGAGCCAGTTGAGGTTGTTTGGGCATCTGAGATTATGTATTTGGGAGGGGCTCAGGGTAGAGCCACTGTTCCTCCACATCAAAAGGAGCCAGTTGAGGTTGTTTGGGCATCTGAGATTATGTCTGCTGTCTGGCTTGGGAGCACCTCGGTAGAAAATGACCAGGAAGAAAGGTCTCGGCATCTCTGCTTAGACTTCTGCCCGATAAATGTTAGAAGATGGATGGATGGACCTCTTACAGTAATTATTACCCAAATATGTCCTTTGGGTAGTAAGAGGGATAGTTGTGAGTGAGTGGCTCCAGACTCTTCATGTGCATGACACCACATAGAGAATCAGGCCTACTTAGCTTTTTGATATATTTCCATGTTCATAAACTCTTTGTCCTTCAGAGCAGGAACAAGGTTAGGTGTCCAATGGGAATTTCTTTTTACATCATAGGCATGTTTTTCCTCATTTCTTTAAACAGAAAATAGGTAGAGTTGTGAATTCTCAGCAGCACAGGGACTGTATAGTGTTATTTAAAGCTTTGTTGAAAGTATTCCAATTTCTAGCACAAGAGGTTTCAACAGACTTTTCAACAGATGCATAGTAACATTGAGAGCTACGGAGCACTCTCCCAAAGCATCTGTCGAGTGCCACTAGTTAAAAAAAAAAGAGATAAAAAAACTTGAACATAAAAGTGAGCACACATCACCTACCTGTGTGGTCAAGGGTTGGTCCTCTGTGGACGACAGGAGCCCCATTGGCCTGGATGATCCACTCAGCCCCCGTACCGGTTTCTCTGGTCCAGCCGCAGAACGATGAAAAGTCAAAGTTACAGGCGAACCACAAGTAAGCTGCAGCAAAGAGACACAAAAACTGTTGTAAGAAGCTGGTACCTCTGGTACCTACAAAATTTAAATGATGATTTTGCCTGTAATGATTAATCAGCTATTAGTAAGCACTGCTTTTAATTGTAAGTTCACTCCTAGCCTGGGAAGGGCCTCTAATATTTGTTTCTTAACTAAAGCAAAGAAATTCAGGCAACTATAGAGGTCCACGTTCCATCTAGGACAAACTCATGGACCTTTCTGGCTTTGAACAGGGATGTCTTTATACCACTTTTTCATATTTGATACTGATATTGCAACCTCGGTCTGCTGACAGCAATACCAATCCAACACCACCCTACCCCAAGGTGTTAATAATACAAATTTGTCTAAAGTCTTGATGTCAGTTTTATTTAGTTTTTATGTTTGGTACAGTGGTTCTCAAACTGGGAGGTAGTCCTCTTGGGAGCCACTGCAAGGGGGCATGGATAACCAGGGGAAACACTGCAGTGAAACTAAATTCAGGATTTATGTAGGGAAAATATACAAGTGTTTGCTGATGCTCCATAGTGTAGTGGTTAACACATGTCCCCGGTTCAAGACTGGAAGAAGACACAAATCCCTGAGAGGGTTGCGTCAAGAAGGGTATCCAGTGTGAAAAATCTGTGCAAATCAAATATGCGGCTCTATCTGCTGTGCAGCCCTTTGCAAATAAGGGAGCAGTCAAAAGATGAAGAAGCTGATGCTAAATTGTAGACCTTCATGCAAGTCTGGCAATATGACCAAAAATATCAACAGGGAAAGTGTCAACAACTGCTTCGAATGTTATTGTTGCTGTGTGATAAAATTGCTGGGTGGGAGGTTGGGTGCAAACCAAATATAAAGTCATACATCAAAGCCACCAGGTGAACCAGTAGGGCTTTTCTAGCTAAAAAATTTTCTCCAGGAAACAGAGAATGAACATGAACACACCCAGGGCTCTTTTGGAGATATTATTCTTCTTTGCAACCAACTGGCATCCAGAAAAAAGGGTATTAACCAGTCAGCTTGCTTGATGTATATGCCTCTATTATGCATCAGTATAGATTATTATTTCTATCTTTGCTGGTACATCAAGTACTTAAAAGACAACCTTAAGGAAACAGCTATCCTTCATTTAAATCCCAAGTACTTTTTCTAACTCTTGTTGTAGTCCCTGAAGTACAAAGCTCCTATCTGCTCCTGTAAACCCTTCTAGAGAACTGAATCAAGTCCCTGAAAAGCTGCTATGGTATGTGACAAACTGCTTAGGTTTTTAAGTGATAAGGCATACAGCTACGATCTGGTGCTGTTTTCACTGACCAATCTGTGTCATTCAGGAGGAGGTAGAGGAGATGGCCTGAAAAAAGAACAGCAAGTCTTGCAGCATTCTTATTAGGAAGCTGTTCCTGCTGTCTTGTACACTCAGAGTATAAATTGTGCAGCCTGTGGAAAGCATATCACACCAAACAAAAGGCTTGTACAGATGGAATGGGGTGAGAAAAACAGTGAGACCGTTGTGACTATATGTACATTGTACAGCGCTGGAGGGCATTTTCCTCCACATTCTCAGCAAGACGTCACCCCTGATAGAAAACAGAACCAGCACGTACATATGTTTGGGATCAGCACTTCAAGAGAGAGAGAAACTGAAGAATGGAGGGACCTTCCATGGAGAAGGGCGGGGTGCCACCAACATCAGCGAATGTGGCCCCTCGAAAAAACCTAAAACAGAAAAAAAACCCTCCCTTTTTCCTCTGCCTCTGCCAGCAGTTGACTGGCGGCAGCGGTTCACCGCAGCATCCAAAGAAATGCAGAGATCTCTCAACAGTGGACATGTTGTTTCTGAGAGGCTAATAGGATGCAGAGATGACCATGGAGCTGCACAGTAATACCCACCTTACCCACCCACCCACCATCCAGCAACCCTAAGCTGTCTTCACGCGATGCTTCAGCTCAGCTAATTGAGACCCAAGAGGCCTTTATTCTTCCTCCGCTGCTCTCACTTCACCTCCCTCTATTCCTCTCTTTTACCTGCACTCTCCCTTTCTCTTTTTTGCCTCTTTATCCTTCTCACCCAACCTCCTTCTCCTCTCTATTCATCCCTCCTGATTTATTTCTTTTTCTCCCTGTCAGGGCTGCCATTTTTCTACCTTTGTGCTTATTCATTCCTCTTCTTCTCAGGCTGGCTGTTTGCTCCAAATGAGTTGAATTTGGTGCATTCACAAGGGAGGATAAACTATGATACGGTGCTAAAATGTTCATGCAGCAAAGAGAGCTATAAATGACCAAAACAGAGCACTGCATTTGGCTTTAAATGCGTTTGCAGAATCACAATCTCAATGTTTCTCTCTCCAATAACACCTGCAGTTATTTCACACCATCTCATGTGTCTAATGCCACCAAATTTTTTCTTTTCTGCCATTGTTCCCACATCTGTATAGTTTTATGCATAATTAATAAGATCATGAGTTTTAACCTCAGATGCCCTAAGACAGTTTTAAGTTGTTTCTTGATAACAAAACACTATTTAAACGTTCCAAGTGGGGCTAAAGATAAATCTGCAGTGAAAGGAATAAGAAAGAAAATAAATTTCTGCATTAAATTCTTGACTTTTCTCTAATTTTCTTGCTCCTTTTTCATTGAAACCCTTAGAAACCTTTTCATTGAAGTGAGAAGGTTTAAACCAGAGAAATATATAAAGAGGACCATGGCACCTAAAGAATCAGACAGTAGAAATCTACGGGAGAATTCATCCATCCATCCATCCATTTTCTTCCGCTTATCTGGGGCCGGGTCGCGGGGGCAGCAGCCTAAGCTGAGAAGCCCAGACCTCCCTCACCCCGGCCACCTCCTCTAGCTTATCCGGGGGAACACCGAGGCGTTCCCAGGCCAGCTGAGAGATATAATCTCTCCAGCGTGTCCTGGGTCTGCC
The DNA here is from genome assembly GCA_015108495.1 of Heterochromis multidens. Lineage (NCBI taxonomy): Eukaryota > Metazoa > Chordata > Actinopteri > Cichliformes > Cichlidae > Heterochromis > Heterochromis multidens. The sequence goes on along the minus strand of VUQS01032320.1, from coordinate 107 downwards.
CCGGGGCCTCCTCCCGGTGGGACATGCCCGGAACACCTCCCCCAGAAGGCGTCCAGGAGGCATCCTCGTCAGATGCCCGAACCACCTCAACTTGAGTTGAGGTGACG
>VUQS01032319.1:0-10759 GCA_015108495.1 Heterochromis multidens | reverse complement strand
GTCTCAGTTAAGGTCAGAGTTCATGATTCAACAATAAGAAAGCGACTGGGCAAAAATGGCATCCATGGGAGAGTTCCAAGGAGAAAACCACTGCTGACCAAAAAGAACACAAAGGCTCGTCTCACATTTGACATGAAACATCTTGATGATCCCCAAGACTTTTGGGAAAATATTCTGTGGACTGACGAGACAAAAGCTGAACTTTCTGGAAGGTTTGAGTCCCGTTACATCTGGTATCAAACTAACAGCATTTCATAAAAAGAACATCATAGCAACAGTCAAACATGGTGGTGGTAGTGTGATGGTCTGCGGCTGCTTTGCTGCTTCAGGACGACTTGCTGTAATTGATGGAACCATGAATTCTGCTCTGTACCAGAAAATCCTGAAGGAGAATGTCTGGCCATCAGTTTGTGCCCTGAAGCTCAAGCACACTTGGGTTGTACAGCAGGACAATGATCTGAAACACACCAGCAAGTCCACCTCTGAATGGTTAAAAAAACAAAACAAAATGAAGGTTTTGGGGTGGTCTAGTCAAAGTCTGGACTTAAATCAGATTAAGACTATGCATCTCAAACAGGCCGTTCATGCTGTAAAACCCTCCAATGTGGCTGAATTCAAACAATTCTGCAAAGAAAAGTGGGCCAAAATTCCTCCACAGCGATGTGAAAGACTCATTTCCAGTTATCACAAACACTTAACTGCAGTTCTTCCTGCCAAGGGTGGAACAACCAGTTATTAGGTTTAGGGGAGCAATTACTTTTTCACACAGGGCCAGGTAGGTTTGGATAGTTTTTTTTCACTTAATAAATGAAATCATCACTTAAAAAACTGCATTTTGCATTTACTCAGGTTATCTTTGTCTAATATGAAAATCAGTTTGATGATCTGAAACATGCAAGTGTGACAAATATGCAAAATAATAATAAAAGAAAAGAAAAATAATAAGAATACTTTTTCACAGCACTGTATGAGGAAACTGTGACCACACAGGCTAATTTATCAGCAGTCATTTCAAAAAGAGGGCTTCACATTAAGAGCAAGCAAACAACCTACTACTTAGTTGCTTGGGTAAAAGACAAACATCTCCTATCAAGTTTTATTCACACTCGCGTTACTCAGAATGACTCAGAATGACTCGCCTTAATACTACAACAACCCCTGTGAGTCTGTAGTCACATATTACCAAGCACTTTGTCAGCTAACGTGGTAGAAATAACGCTGACCGTGTTGTGGTGCTGCTGCTGGCCCAGCTGCTGAAACCATCACAGTAGTGGCCTGAACGGTCTCCGTACTAACTCCAAATAAAACGACACTCACCCTCCTCGCGTCAAACCGACAACAGCTCATAGCCACTCATTCGTAGTCGATGGTAAACAAATGGCTTATTCCATTAACCCGCTAGTTGGCACCGTTAGACGGCGAATAACCGTAACCAGTGCACCCAACACACACCGTAAATAAATCTCCAGCTAGGCCCTTTCCTTCCTCACACAGCTCATCATAATCTCGCGTTGCTGTGAAAAGAGCCTGCGGTTTCATTACAACAAATCACAGCAGTCCTCGTCTCCTCCAGTGGGAAAGACACAGGAGGAGGTAAACACGGACTTTCATTATTCAGAGCGTGTGTAGGTCTTCAATGGCTGCATTATTTAAAGCGGTGTAAAGTGGAGCTGGGCGTTTACTGCTTTTAGTCCACACACTGCTAGAAAAGCAGTGATTAAAAGTTATAGACGTGTTATGACATAAACGTGAAGGGCAAATGGGGTAATAAGACCAATCAATGACACAAAAATATACACAACGATGAAAAAGATTTTTAGGCGCATAGCGCAAAGGAGGAAGTGAGGAACAATTAATGCTCTTGCTTCGCATTATTCTTTGGTTGAATCGCACTGTGGCGAAATAAGCCCAAAGATGCAATAAAACTCATTTTTGCATGTTAAAATGTGTTTTAGTAAAACTAAATTAAAGCTTAACCACTAACGAGTGGCCTCCTAATCCTAAATTGCTGATCATTTACAAGTATTTAAATATTCTCGGTCATTGTTTTTCCCAAGCTTTAAAATAATTTAGGTGATAATAATAATATTCTCCTACGTGTTCGACCTTTAGTTGGTAAAAAGCACAATATTCAAGTTGAGATGTAGTTTAAACTTTAAAGTAGGACAGAAAGTGGCAAAGCAGTCATGCAAATGCTTTCTTCACACCTGTTTAGACTAGCGACACCTGCCAGTCTGTATAAACATTTGTTGGTGAGTCTGCTGTGTGCATCTCGGCCATGAGACAATCACTTTCCCCTGTGAGCCAGAGAGGATGAAGACTGATGAAGACCTTAATAAACCCAAGACTAATGTTGTGATGATTTATATTTATAAAAACCGGGTGAAACAGTCTTCTTGCAAAGCTGAGACAGAGAAAAAGATTTTGGTGTAACACCTGTCACATGAGGTCATGAATGTGAGGTCATCACCTTTTTGCCTGCTCTTTATGTGGAAAAGTATTCAATGACTTTCTCTAGATTGTTAGTGCATGTTCCTTGTGCGTGTATAAAGCACCTTGAGGTGACTGCTGTTGTGATTTGGTGCTATATAAATAAAAGCAGGATTTAATTGCAAAGATAACAAAAAAGAAACTTTTAAAATAAATACTGGTGAGTCGAGTGATGTAATCAACTCTGATGTGTGTGACAGGTATTTGCTGACTAAATCTGGGATTTACACTTAATATTTAACTGGCAGGAATTTAACCAGCAACAGCTCTGATGATGACATTGTAATTTACGCTCACAGGACACCTTCCCTGTACTGGGTTGGTCCCTGTTTTGCCTTCAGAACTGCATTAATTCTTTGTGGCATAGATTCAACAAGGTGCTGGACACATTCCTGAGAGATTTTGGTCCATCACACAGTTGCTGCACATCCATGATGTGAATGTGGGCTGGTCAGCAACAGCAACTCAGGTAGGCTGTGATGTTTAAAAGATGCTCAGCTGGTACTAAGGGGCCCACAGTGTGTCAAGAAAATATCCCCCACAGCACTACACCACCACAAGCCTGAACCACTGATACAAGGCAGGCTGGATCCATGCTTTCATGCTGTTTACACCACATTCAGACCCAACCATTTACATGTTGCAGCAGAATTACTGTCTTTCACCAACAACCATGCCACGTTCAAGTCACTTAAATCAGCTTTCTCCCTCATTCTGATGCTCTGAACTTCAGCAGGTCGTCTTGGCCACGATTACGTGCTTAAATGCGTTGGATTGCTGCCTTGTGATTGGCTGGTTAGATATTCGCTTTAACCAGCAGTTGAACAGGTGCACCCAGTGACGTGGCCCCCGAGTATTTAATGTTCAGTAATCAACATACCAGCAATTTGGTTACTAAAGATTACTGGATAAGAGGTCACAATCCAGAATAACACACTCCGATACAGACTAGTCAGAAATGACAGTCCATACTGAGCTGTTTATGTATTTACTGATTTAATCTGTCGTTGAATTTCCATACAGGGCGCTTCTCGAGTCTCTCAGCGCCTCCTGACTTCCTGTGGCTTCGTGAGGCTCCGGGCTACTCAGCGAAATGGCTGCGTTCCTGCGAGCTCGTAAATATGTCCGTTGTGTCGTCCGTTTCTCCGACCGTGAACTGTAAACGGTAGTGCTGACCGCCTGTGACGATAACAAGGAGACCTACTGGCCACGTTGTCATGGTGGGTCACCGTGTTTTTGGCAGTTACTCAGAGAGAAGCGTTAGCGAGCTAGCGGGCTAATGTAGCTAACGTCACCTGGCTTCTTTAAACGTTACCTGCGGCTCAGCTCGGCTCGGCTCGGCTCGGCTCAGCTCTGCTGGAGGTTAACTAGTTACCAAACTAGCTGACTTTCAACAGTCCGCCTGAATTTAGATGCAAGTCCCTCAAATTTAACGATATGCAGATTGATTGGGAGTATTAAACACCGAGGTTAGCGTTGCACACTGTTCAGCTAAATATGGTTGTGTTTGGCGGTTACCTGAGCGGCTTCTAAATTAGGCCCACAGCAGAAGTTTGTAGTTGAGCTTAATTTATTTTAAAGGCTGCTTTGTTTCTATCTCTCACAACACGTTTGACACGATTTGACAGTTTGTGTGTTAATAAATAATTAAACTATATACTGTAGGATGAACAGGGGAAATGTGTTGTAATAACAAGGATCACTAAACTATGCCAAGAAAAACAGTGTGCAAGGCAGATAAAGAGATAAAGTGTCCACTGCACTTAAAATATTGTTGCTTATTACGTGTTTCATGTGAATTTTACATCTATTTGGTTTAGGTAATAGCAGTGTAATTAAACCTAAAGTGTGCTAAATGCATGTTATTTTATGTTAATGTGTATTAGGTTTGGCTGCATGAGGCTGGTTATTTTAATCTGTCTAAATTTATTCTCATCACCTTAACTGCTATATACAGGATGGCTGATAATCAGTGTTTTGTGTCCTAGATTAATTTTTCACATTTTGGGGGGGAAAAAAAAAAGGGTTAACCTTAAGTAAGAAAAGAAATCATGTTTTGGTTTCTTGTGCAGGCTGATGAAAATGCAGATATTGGAGGTACAGTAGAGGATGAAGATGAAAGTTCAGATGACCCAGATCTTCAGGTGAGAGACTTAAATCATGGTTAATGTTTCTTTTTACAGTACTGGGCAAAAGTCTTGAGCTGCCGCTCATTTCTTTACATTTTGCTCCCAAGGAGCCAGACATTCTTGTAATTTTTTTTTTTTGAGCAATAGATTAATAGATAAATAAAATCTTGACTGAAAATCAGAGGCAACAGGTCTGATGGAGTGATGAATCCAAATTGTTGTCAGTATGTACAGAGGAGGTCAGGAGAGAGGTAGAACAGGGAGTGTCTCCAGCCATCTGTAAAACATGGTGGAGGCTCTGTCATGGTTTGGGCTCCAGCCAGTGGTGCTGGGGATCTTGTCAAAAATGATGGAATTACAAACATCTACCAGTAATGTCAGATTTTCATCATTCATGCAAAACCATCTGGAAAGCATCTGATTGGCAACAGCTTCATTTTTCAGCATGACAGTGATCCCAAACACACTGCCAATGGAGTAAAAGCATATCTGGATAGACTGGCCTCCCCAGAGCCCGGACCTCAACATTATTGAAGCGTGTCTGCACTGCAAAGCAACACAACTAACTTATCGCCTGAAAAGACACCACAAACTGCAGTTTAATTAATGCATGATGGCCAAGAGAAACAGTGCAATGCTTGTTAATGTGAATCGTCCATAAAAGCGAGCCAGTACAGTGGGTCCCTGTATCCTTTGAGCTTGCACTGAAATCACCAACATAAACACATTCCATCTGGCCAAGGATAAGTGTCCAGTTAACCGTCGACTTACTGGACAAAAGACATGTTTTCCCCTCATGTACTTATTTTGCCAAAGTAGCAAAACCTGCGCTGTATGTAAAACGTTGCAGAGGAAGCAGAGGGAACTTGGAGCTGTTGAGTACTTTACTACGAGTTTATTCTCACCCATCAGGCAGCTACAATGAATGGAGTGAAAGACTTTATATTATTTGTCTGCAAAGATTAATTTAGAAAGATTAATTATAGGGATGTAGCACAGTGTAAAGATGAAAGCAGTGCCCTGTTGATTTAATTTTGTGTTGGACTTTGGTACTTTTTTCATATTTTAAATTTTTCTTTTAAGAGATGCACTGAATTTAGGTGAATAGAGGACCAATTTTATCTTGATGCAAAGATTTATATAGGTGTGAAAGCAATGTTCTGTTTACATTTTTTTTCTGACTAAAATCAATGAATAACTGTGACAGATATTATCAATATTGAACAGAATAATCATGGTTATCATTTTAGCCATAATTGTGTGGCCCTACTTAGTTATATTTATTTATTTAATTTAATTTTGCATAGTGAACTACACAGTCTTAATTACTCACCACAGCTGTTCTTTGTTTTTAATATTTGTCCTGACCTCTGGCTTTTTAAACGTATCTGAGTTCATATTCCAACTCATTCTTCGTTTTGCCAACTACATAGGGTGTAACAGCAGTGTTATAGTTAGACTGAGCACCGTTAAGCTAAAACCTTTTGTTTGGCACTCACTGCATTAACGTTTTAATCGAATTGCAGCTGGAGCTCAATGTGTTCAGAGCTCAGTGGATGTCTGAGCTCAAACCGAGCTCCGGAGCGAGTGGAACGAGCGGCCGACTGTTGCAAGCCAAAGGTCTGAGGAAGACACAAGAAATTGCTAGAGAGGAAAAGGCAAGTTGGGGGATGATTTATTCTAGCTGTGGGCTTGCATGTGTTGTCGATTATTATCAGCTGTTAAATGACTGATGAGAGCCACCTTCCCTCAGGCCACAGAGCTGTTCTTGAGAGCTGTTCAGGAGGAGCAGAATGGAGCTGTCTATGAAGGTATATCCTATGTAGGATAAAAATCACATGTGGTTCAGTAATTTGTGTGATTAAACCAAAACCGCTGGTTGTATTGCTGCAAAACTTCAGTTTAATTTGTTCCTTGTCAGAATCTAATCTGATGTTTTTACTTGCAGCTATCAAATTTTATCGCTTGGCTATGCAGCTTGTTCCTGACATTGAGTTTAAAATCAACTACAGCCGTCCTCCTGATGCAGACAGAGGTGGAGGGAACTAGTAAGCTGCTTTATTTTGGATACCCTCTGTTGTTAAAGTGTTTCAGTTTACTGCAGGTCTGTTTTCTGAGATATTTTGTATTTTTGCCTGTTTTCAGACATTAATAAGTTGTTTTAAAATTATAGTCAACATGGCACGCTCATAGAAATAATTTTCTTTTTGTGGAGAAAAGTTTAATGCATCATTTTCACCTGAGAAGTAATTAAGATACTAAATGCAGAGCTACTACATTATTGTAATTATAATAAAAAATAGCAGTAGAAAAACTGAACTTTTAATACCAGGGCTGGACAGTCACACTCGGTGTGTGTGTAGGATCACTGAACTGGATTAAAATCTAAGCTGCCCCACTTGCACCAACAGCAAGTTTTCTTCCTTTGCTTTTGTTTGGTAGGTGAATAATTTGGTGTGCTGGCTTGTATGAGAGTAATGAATTGTTTCATTTTTTTAATCTGAGTACACTGTTTTAAATTTTTTTGCAGCATGGAGGATAGTGATGCTGATGGTGAGATCGAGGATCTGCTTGCCTACTTTGAGCAGCAGCTCAGTGTGGATGGCTCCTTCCCAAAGATCTGCACTCCTGAGGTCGAAATGACTCAAGTGCACATTTCAGGTAAAAATCTTTAATATTATTTTGTTGTTAACCTCTCAAGTCATTATTAACTTGTAGCCATTTTTATTATTTTCTTGTATTTGATTGCAGCTTTGCCACGGGAAATCCTGATGTACATATTTCGGTGGGTTGTATCAAGTGATCTGGACATGCGAGCTCTGGAGCAGCTGTCTTTGGTTTGCCGTGGGTTTTACATTTGTGCAAGGTCAGCCCTGCTTTCAAGGAAATCACCTGGGTGACAAATTATTTGTCAGCAGTTTGCTTCTCTCGGGTTTTGAAAAATTGCAAATTTCATATCAGACAATAAAGGATATCTCATGCTGTCACTAGCTCTTAATATTTCATTTCTCTTTCAATCTCTCTCCAGGGACCCTGAGATTTGGCGCTTAGCTTGTTTAAGAGTGTGGGGACGGAAATGCACCAAACTTGTACCCTTCACATCCTGGAGGGAGATGTTCCTACAAAGGCCCCGAGTCCGTTTTGATGGTAATTAGTACTGACAAGTTGGATTTCCAAACTCACATTAGTGCATGAAAATACCAAAGGTATTGTTTTGTAATAAATCCAAAATAATTTAAAGTAGTCAAAGTAGTAGTAGTCAAATAGTCAAAGAAAATGTATTTTATTGTAAAGACAGATACCACAAGCATGCTTATCAGGTAGAATTTCCCACATAATGGATTTTTCTATAGCAGTTTATTTCAAGTCACATTGACCTAGAGACTGGTCAGCGACCATCTGGCAACCACCGTTCATGAGGGAAAAGCGTAACCAGTTGGTGAGGGGCTGCTGGCAATCACTAGCGTGAAATTGGTTACAAAGAGAAATATGGTGCTGCACCGAAAAGCACCTTGCGATTGCTTTGGTTGTTAAAAGATTGTCTTGTCTGCAAACATACGCCAACTACTCATCAACGGGTAGTGAAACTGAAAAGTGCGACACAAATTGGAAACGGAGACCATTCACATTCAAACTTGCACGTTTTGAAATGTGTTGGTTGCAGCAATAAGACACAAGTTTTACTCTGAAGGTGAACAATCTCCATTTCACTACAACTTGGAGAGTTAATGGCGAGTGTTTGTAGACAAGTCGCTAGTCTGCTAGTGACCAAAGCAACTGATGATGGCGACGGCCAGCAAACAATTTCCCACTGGGCAGGGGATACTCTTTTTATTTTTTTTTTGCCTCTAGCCTGGAGATTGACAGTGCCTGTGTGACTTGCAGCACACTGGTACCCCCTGCAGTGTGAGGCAGTTGCTGGAGTGTATCTTTTTAAATGTTTTTACACTGGATTTATACTTAGTTTCAGTTCATAAAAAGACCGTGTAGTGTAGCATTGCTACAGTAAAATGGCTGTCTTGTGAACAGACTTTACAGGAATTGTGTTATGAATGTGATACTTCTTTATGCTGCAAGCATTTAGACAGTTGTTACATGCAACTAACATCAGTTCAAAGCCAGATGCCTCAAATTACCATTCACTAGTGTTGCTTTTTTGCTTATTGCAGCCATATTCTACTACACATCCAATGAAGACGAGTTACTGGATGTTAAACCTCACGTTCATTTTATTTCCACAGGTGTGTATATTAGCAAAACATCCTACATTCGTCAAGGAGAGGAATCACTGGATGGATTTTATAGGGCTTGGCACCATGTTGAGTACTACAGGTAAATATTTGACTGTAATCCCTGTTTAATGGTTGTGAGTTGCACCGATACCACAGCTACATGTTGACATTGTTATCACAGGTACCTCCGCTTCTTCCCTGATGGCCACGTCGTCATGCTGACCACCCCTGAAGAGCCTTTGTCTGTTGTTCCCCGCTTGCGTACTAGGAACACCAGGTACACCATCTCTTTTCTTTAAACTCAGCTGGAACCATAGACAGTATAAAGGATAGACAAAGCTTCCAGGTCTGAAAAGTGAAGCCAACACAGAAGTGCCTTAAACATGCAGTCTGTTTAAGATTACAGTAAAAAGGCCCTCACATTGCTTGCTCTGTGACCTCAGTAAAAATACTCCTAGTAGATGCACCTATGCTATAAATTTTAAAATCCTAGGTGACTTCCTTCTTGAGTTATCGCATTCACAAGATTTTCAGAAAACTTGACCTCTGACCTTGATCTTGAGCTCGAGGTCACTGAGATTCAAACTCATCTGAGATTTTTAGTAGATGCACCTATGTCGTGTTCACAAAGTTGTTGTCCACGCCGCCGCCGACAAAAACTTAACCGATGGGCTCAATTACTAGTTTCTGGTCATAATGAAAACATCAAAACACCCAAATGACTGTGGCAAAAATGCTCAACTCAGGGCTTCATAACGAGACTTCAGAAACAAACAGCTGATGTCACAGTTATTACATCCATTTTTTGTACTGTCTATGGCTAGAGTGGATGTTAGAACATCAAAAAACAAGAAGAAATCACACGCTGAGTGCCAGAACGCTTCATGATTGCTGAATTTTGTTTGATTTCTCAGAATGGATTCAGTTCTGCTCGGTCACTTCCGTCTCTCACAGGAGACAGGCAATCAAACCAAAGTTTTTGCAGTTGTCTGCAAGAAAAAGGAGGAGGTAAGAAAATGTTTGAGGCATTTGAGGGGTGGGAGATAAATGGATAACTATATATATATGCACATAGACACATCTACGAGTGTGCTTATGTTACTGTATCGGACAGAACTCTTTCTTTTTGTGTTATTTCTATTTGATAAACATGCCTGCTCCAGGGTTGTGCTTGTCAAAAAATAACTTCCTTGCTTAGTCATTATATAAACACAACACTGTTAAATGCATTGTAATAGTTCTTTAGTGCCTTTGAGCTTCTATGTAAATGATAAAGACACCGAACTTGAGGTAATCTGCAGTGTTCTCAGGATGCACATGTAATAAATTGCTGCTACAGTATACATAGTAATCTTTTTCAGGGTAATTTCACATGTTAGGTAAGACAGTCAACTTTAAAAAAAAAAAAACCTTTTGGGGTGTATTTATTTACTTGTTTTTAATGTTTAACCTGACATGCATTACATAGTAATAATGACACACGGTGGTCCAGCGGTTAGCATTTCACAGAAAAAAGGCCCCGGGTTTGAATCTGGGGCTTTACTGTGTGGACTTTGGACTGTTGGAGGAAGCCAGAGTGCCCAGAGAAACCCCACGCAGACACAAAGACATGCATATTGGATTAATTACCATTGTATACAAAAATTAAGGGGTTGTCGAAAATATTTTTAACTAATATCACACTTGGATAATTGAGTAACACAAGAGCTCCAAAGTCCTTCTAGAAGCAGGTCTTATCACTTGGCAGCCACCTCCAGGCATGTATCTGTGGTCCCTTTTCAAGTGAATGTGAGAGAGCCATAACTTTAAATTCTGACTAAAAAATGCTCAGAAGTTCAGTGTTTTTGCCCCAAAATAAGGTTTAAAAAGCCCCCCCCCCACCCCCCCCCCCCCCCCCCCAAAATTTAA